>NBZA01002369.1:0-13399 GCA_003054995.1 Aleochara bilineata
GCAGCCGCGACGCGCCAATCAAACGGGACTCACACCTGAGACGAGACGGCGAGACTCAGGCGCCTTCCAGCAATCAATTATACCGCTGCGATATTATACTTATTATCCAATAACGGATGAATTAATATGCCGCGCGGCGCCTAATGGTTCGCTTCGGGTACTTTGGGTGCAACTGCAACTTTCTAGCTGTCGTTCTGCAGCTAAATTTCACCACTGATTGCGTATAATTAAAAACTAGACACCTAATTACACACAAGTCAACTTCACTCGTCTCAGATGATAAGAGCAACCCCGTTATTCAGGCTATTTTTACTTGGTCATTACTCGAGGATTTTTTCCCACTTTTCTTGGGCGATCTGTCAGCGGAGGAAGCAAGCAGGGAGATAACGGCGAGTGATTATCGGCAGATGGGCACTGCTATCTCGGGTCGCCACCTTTTGCCTTCTGCTGCTGCTGCTGCTTGGTTCTTGCCGCCTCCACCGCCGGTGATTAATGACTTTGTGCATTAGGCATTGACGACGTGCCCGGTATTGTCGCCGTAAACGACTTTTTCCGTCCCGTCAGGGGATGAAATTCAAAAAGAGCGCGACTGCGGTTAGCTTAATTGAATATCGCAAGAAGAAAATGTGTTTTCCTGCAGTTTTACTTCCTCAGAATTCGAATCCATGCAAATTTCATGAGGTTTAATGCTCCACAGCAGCGTGCATAACTGAGTTACAAGTTGGGCTCTGTATAATACTAGTAGTTAGTTAAGAAGACACCGTATCATGGGTATTTGTTCCCGAAACCAAAACAGCATCAAACAGATCCTCATTATGAAGTTGCCTAATGTTCATAAAATATGAACACGAGGAGGCTGCACTTTGCCCTGGCCCTGGCTCGTTGTGCGCGGAGATAATGCGGTTAACCCTTTAACTAGGGGAAGCGCCGCGCCACTGCTGCTGCCGCCGCTGCTTTAAGCCTTTGATATTCAATCCCTCGCGACACAAACGCTTGCGTCGTCGTGTCGTCTATTAGCGTGCCATTAAGCGCGCACAAATCGCACGCTTCTTTGCCGCTGAATGGCTGGAAACCTTCCGGAAAAAGTTGGGCAGCTGTACTTGAGTCGCTGGCTGCTGCGTTTCGCGTTTGGATTGCGTCCAAGACTTAAGTCTATTTGTCTTGCGGCGCAAGTGACCAAGTCAAGTCAAGTCAAGTCGTTGGATTTGAATGGACGTCCGGATGCCAGCAGGCAGCGGGCAGCGTTTTATTATCACCAAGAGATGGGCATTCATTCACATCTGAATTCACGTAATTAGCCGAACTGCACGCCGACTACATTTACGTATCGTTAGCGCTCTTCGTCGCCTATCGTTCTATATTTAAGTCTTGTCGTGTTTCCGGCAGGCGAGTTGCCAGAACACTTACAGCAAATTAAATAATTTACACTTAAAATAAAAAAAAAAGATCAAAATACAATTTAAAGTTGAAACTTTATAATTTTTCAAGATTTGAATGTTCGCGCCTTTACAGGTGTCGACAGTCGTTGTCAAAACAACCTGAACTTGCACAAGGTTACACTTCTGATATCAACAAGCGACGTGTGACTTTGTGAACGTACATGTCAGTTGTCAGTGAGCCAGTGTTTATTGTACGTCATTTCTGTGAAGATTTCTTAGTGCCACGTGGTGTCTTCAGCCTTAAGCCTTCTCAAAGTAAGTTTTTGAACAATTTCTGTAACTGCATTGTGACAAGCCCTTGTTTGATATGAATTTGTATGGCATTGGCGACCGATTGTGGCTAGCTGAAGATATTTCTAAAGTGAAATGGCAATTATTTCTTATGTGGTATTATTAACACGATGAATTCGTCGTAAATCAAGACGAGAGCACCCAGAGCTGGACATTAATGAAGCGATAAAACTCATCGTAGCCTGGCGACTACCTTGTAACATTTTTCCTACGATAGAAGCGAAATATTTTCATATTTCATAACATATTGAAGTCGAACGCCAAACGCGAAGTGCAATCGCTATAAAAGTAAAATTAAGCAGGCAAGCAAGTGCTCAACCAGTGCTCAACTAACCAATGAATAGACAGACTGTGGTCAGAAAAAGAAAAATACCAGTACGAGCATTGCGTTTATTCATTCATTCTCCACTTTCTGCTTTGCTTCGCTTTGGATTGCATTGCATTGTATTGTATTGCGGTTGGTGTATTCGCCGGTTCGTTTCTCTGATTAGGAAGACACTCGAAAGCGCGCCCATTATTCGCGGCCAAACAAAACGCACGGAACGTGAAGTGTGCATCAACTCAACTTGCCCCACGATTATCCGTCCGTCGTCGTTACGCCAAGCACTTGACTTGACTCCTTCCTTCCTTACTTCCTCGGAGCGCAGGCAGTGCAGTGCATCTGCATACTCCATCGGAGACCAACGCCAACGCCACTGCCACTGCCACTGGCACTGGCACTGGCACTGCTTCTTCATTATTATTTTATTCGTTATTCGCTCTGCTGGCAGCTAAGAGACTGCCACTTCGCAAACCCCGTAATAAAATCATCATCATCCTCTCTTTGGCGCGCGCAACTAAATAAAAAATATCCCAGTCAGTCAGTCAGCCAGCCGCAGCCACTTGATTCGCGCTCACAATTGTGAATTGTTTTTGCAAAATAAAAACTCCACCGCCAAGTACTGTTCAGAGCTCAGTTCAGTTCAGAATTCGAATTCAGGCGATTCATCAAATGAATGCCAGAGTCAGAGCCAGTCATGAAAGGGTGAGAGAGGCTATATTATAGTATGGGAAGCGTCTGGAAACACCACCACCACCACCACCACCTTCATTTCTTGGCTGGTTTTATGATGGGTATATTCTTATATTTTATTCGCCGCCGACTGCCGTCTTATCGCCCGCTTGCTTGGTCGCGCATTTTATGAACATCCTTTTAGTCGTCTTCGCAGCGACAGCGGCAGCCGCAGCCGCAAAGCGGGTTATATTGACAATAAAAGAACAAGAAGTTTAGTGTAGTATAGTACATATAGTATAGTACCTATACGTTCGTATTTTTGTTCCAATGGACTCGACGCGTATATAAAATGTATAGAATAATTTATTTGCAGTGTGCTCAGCGCCCAGCGAGAGCGTCGCGACGCTTGCGCTATAAGAAAAGAAGCAGCATATGTATCTCTTCATTTCATACACTTTTATTTATTTTATTTTATTCTCCTCGCTTGTGCTCTACGTGTGCTTCTTTTTGGACGTGAATAACTACACCGTACAAGCATCAAGAGAGGCTAAATCGGTCGCGTGATGTTCATTCATAATCTCAGTGGAATGAAGCGGAGTGGACTGGACTGCACCCGGAAGTGCACCTTGCCAAATAAAGTTCATTCACAGAAATACCTTCTTCATCTTCGTTCTTTTCTTCTTGTTTTGTTGTGTTGTGTTGTAGTGTTTATTATTGTGTAACATTTAAGAGATCATTATTTTCTTCAGTTTGCAATCGGCAGGAGGCGACCGGTTCCAGGTGTTTGACCTGCACCTCTCTTAGTCGACTGGAGTAGAGTAGAGTGGATTATTTTAAACAGGTTATGACAGCTTGCGGCTTTTGCCGCAAGTGATTATTTTTAATTTTACCTTTTTCCTTCCCTCGTTGACAAGCGATGACAACTTTTCACTTTTTTACGCCTTGGAGCGCAGAAAGTGTCAGCCAATAAATGGATTGCCTATTATGCGCGTTTGTCGCGGGGTAAATACGTGCCGCGACGACAACATTAGCGCATTGTTGATGAGGGTGCGAACGCGTTCAGTTCGGCAACTTGCCGTAATCCATCATCTCGCCGCCTCCAGCGCATTAAGTGAAATAATTTGCATCGGAGAAAGCCGCCCGTGTCCTGTATTATACTCCGCATAAAGCGTCTGTGTTTATGCTATGCCCATATAATGCAGATACAATTTCAAAAGAACACGGAACGGCAAAAGCCGCTGTCGTACTTTTATTTCCTAACGAAATAACATAACATAACATAATAAGCTACATTAATAAAAGGAATCAAAATCAAAAGGAATAATTCATTAGTCTCTGGATTCATTGTCAGAATGATACGCGTATGTGCAGTGTGGGTGCGATTTGGGAAAAGTGCAATGAATAGCTAATGAGCGGAGGTCACTCGAGGGTGGCCTAAGTGCCTTTTAATATGACATCATGTGACATTATGTGACATCACTCATTGTAGATCAGCAAGCGCGGAGCAAACAAACTAACAATTCGAAGGGGATTATTTATGCAAAAAGGGCCAGTAGTGTAGTGTGTCTCGCTTGTAGGTATTGATAGGGAAAGCGGCAATTGCCGCTGCTGCGCTGCGTTCGGCGTGAGCCGCAAGAAGGGAAAAGTGAGACAAGTCCTGATAGGGCTGTCTGTCAAAGTGATTTATGTGAAACCAATACTCGTCTAGTACCTACAACAAGCGCTCAGCGATCAGATACAAAGCGTCTTTGTATCGAAAGTTACCGAAAGTTAAGATTAAGAAAACGCGCATGCATGGCGTTTGAATATTAATTTCTGCACAGCAGTTGCAGATGTGGCTGATGAAGAAACTGAAGAAGAAAGTAATTTCCTGCTTCGCGGAAGAAAATGAAAATGGAATGAGATTGAGAGCATTTGCATATTGATAGCGAAAACTATTTCCTCTTTGCTCGAAGAAAAAGTTGTTTTAAACTGTTAGGTACTGAAAGTAATTATAACGAAGAGATTGCATTGGAATTTGTGCGGCAACGAGCGAGCGGCGAATAAATTCCAGATGGACATCAATACAAAGCTAAAAAGAACAAGCGACTTGACTTAAGTCTAAGCGCAAGCACTGGCGAAGCCAAGCCACAAGTAAACATGCATAGATCTGGCGATTTCGTGTACGTCACGTGTAATTCTTCGCGAGCCGAAGAAGCAAGCAAGCAAGCAACCAGGCGAAGTAAATTGAAAACTGGTAACGCACGCTCGTGACACGAACACTATATAATTCACGTGGCGACTCCGTATAATTTGTCTCTTATCGTGTAATTGTTTGAATAATTCATACTAATGGGTTAACCACTGCCGAGATTTATGGCTGCATCAGCCGAAGAACAAAAATGCCTAAGAAAGCAGCCCTTTTACGGAAACGCGAAACAATTTTTACGTTTAGCTACGTACGTTTCTAAATTTAAGACCACCACGTGTCTCATATTGTTTACAAAAAGGGTGAAAATTGGATTATTTTTAGTTTAAAAGCAAAAAAAGTGAAAGACCAAACATCCTTTTTACCGAAACGTGAAAACATGCATACATTATTCGAGGAAAGAGTTTAGTTTCTTCTCTTCTTGGGGTGCAGTCGGAAAGTTTGAGTGTTTCAAGGTAATAATAAGTTGAATTTATAAAATTGACGTGCAAGCAGTGTGTGCAAGTCGACAGCTTTATGTGCATCTTTGATCTTTATAATCTATTTCGAAAATTACAAAAACACTTCATCCTCATCCGCTTTTTGTGGTCTTTAGTGCTGTGCTGACTTGTTCCTGTTTATTTTCGTTATTTTCAGTTCCACATTTATGCACTCTTCTCTGATTGATTCACTCACTCTCAGCTTTATTTTCATTGAATCGCTGTCTATTTTCCTAGAACTATTTAACTTTTCCCTCTATTCTTTCATGCGCAAAGTATGTACAGCGCCAACGAGCAAGCATGTAGCAAGCATACTCGCATTCGTAAGTGATGCGCGCCTGTAACTTAATAGCGATTACAAGAACTCGAAACGAACGCGAGATTTATGGGCGCGATGAAAGCGTCCCTGTGTTCTCGTAATGGACACTTTTCTCCTGCGCCCGTCGGATGGACAAGGCTGTAAGCGCGTTTTGTCCTGTATTTGTTCGTATTTATGTTCGTTTAGTTTATTCGCGCAAGTGCTTGTCGTCTAACTCTAAGAGAAAACCTCTTTAAACAACAACACACCAAGGAGCACACTTCGCCCTCACTTCTTTCTTCTTTTCTTGCATGTTGTATGTATGTAGTGTTCTTAAGACTTGAGTGCATGCAGTTTTAAGCATGTGCCTGCATTTTTATTATTATTCAAGGCATTTATGAATTATGTCTGCGCGCATTGTGGGTATTTTTGTCTTCTTTCACTAACAACGAACTGCGTGTCGAAAGATGCCATGCGCTTGCATGTTGTCACATGTTACCAATACCTAGGTCCTATGCTCATCTCAGCTTCGTTCATATTTCGAATTTATGACTATCGAACGCAGGAACGCGGCAGCTGTTTGCGAGATGATGGAAAAAATAGTGACACGAGATACGCCAACCGCGCAGAGCTTGGCACGATATGACACTCACCGTACAGACGCCGATGCTGAGGCTGATTATTATTAAAGGACTTTTTACATTTTCACTTTAAATCTTTCCGCGCGGGCGCAGGGCGTGTCGGGCGCACACCCGACCGACGTGCATTATGCTCGGAAATCGACCGAAATTATTATCCACGCCAATTAAAGCTCTTGACGTACGCGTTTAATGCATCACCAGCATGATGATGATGATGATGAGCTTGCGCTTGCGTTTGCGTTGACGTGCTTTGCTTTGCGCTTCAGTAATATGCATACAGCACTCACTGTATGTATGTATGTACCTAGTAGGTATGTGCATGTACAGTTATCTTAGAAAGGTACTGCTCTTTTCTGCAAAGTGAAAGGATCACACTGAACTATTATACAATACCACAAGATGCGTATGCGTACACGTGTATCTTGGTCAGAAACTGCTTAACAATCAGAAATTGCTTGTATTTTGTCAAGTTTTCCAGTGATAATGTAGGATATATATTTTTGCAAATCTACCCCTTGTAGTAGATGGCGAGATGCAATGCATTAACTCTTTGAGTGGCGGTGTAAGGTGATTATAAAAACATTAAAATCTCGGCCTCATTTGTATGCAAGGCGAAGACACTTTGGCACGCCACAAAGGAGCGCAAGCGCAGGCGCACAAAAGGCGTCCTCCGAAAGCACGACCGCAGTGGGTAAATTATGCGGGGACAATTTGAATTTTTAACCTTTAAATTTCCATTTTTACTTTTATTTCCACTGACTCGTAGTAGGAAGGACTTGCCAGAACTCTAGTCTCGTAGATTAGCGAACTTGCGTCCCCAGAGACTTCTGCTCTCCTCTGCTCTGCTCTGCCTTGGGCTCAGCGCTCTCTGGCTTACTTACAAAGGATTAAAAGTGAGTGCAAGTCATCGGACGACCACAAATACGCGCAGCGTTACGTTATCATCGTAAAACTCCCCGAAATGCATGGAAGTATAGATTGGCTAACTTTGTAATATCTTCTTCCTCGTAAAATCGACGTGAGTGGACACAAAACGGCTTACAACTTATTTGTCCATCAACAGCGGTGATGTGTTTGACATGACAGGGACGTGTCTGTAATATCCAACTCCAAGGATAATTACGCAGCACGCTTTAAGTAGTCATAAGTATAATTCGCTGCTGACATAATGCTTTACTCCTGCTAAGGCAACATTTTCTTTTCTTTTCTT
This sequence comes from Aleochara bilineata, assembly GCA_003054995.1. Lineage (NCBI taxonomy): Eukaryota > Metazoa > Arthropoda > Insecta > Coleoptera > Staphylinidae > Aleochara > Aleochara bilineata. The sequence goes on from NBZA01002369.1 coordinate 7,541, forward strand.
TTCTTTGCCTTTCTGCACGAGGTGCGCCAGGATTACGACGGGTATGTTTTATTATCGCGCGGCTTGCGGCTGAATGAAGAGAGGGGATTACATATATTACTCTCGGGCGTAATTGTGCGGTTCAATAGGACAGGGCGATGGATGATCAGCAGCAGTAAGCCTGCGCGCAGGGCGAATCCTTTATCCTTTGTAAAGAGGCGACATAATACCAGCCATCCGACACCTTATCTCAACGACACACATAATAACCTTCGGCTTTATTTGTTTGACTTGCGAAAATTGCAGCGCGTGAAACGGGGTTAGGTGAGCGAAATAATTCGGATTTGTATTTCCGTTCTATTTTCACATTGGTCACAGCGCATCGCATGTGCATTCAACTCGCTACATTGCAATGCACAGCGCGAGCCGAGCGCAATTGGGAAATATTCATTCATCTGGCAGAGGGCCAAGCACCTCTTCGTGTTGTTTCTTTAATTTCCTCATCGTCTAATATTATCCGGAATTGTTCGGCTGGCACGCAGAATGGAGACAACTGGATGGCATGGGATGTGCGCAAGTTATGAATGAACACACCGAGATGAGCTGAGCTGCGCTCTCCTCTCAAGTAGTCATACTCACTTAAGTGTGCTCGCTGTCTATCTGTCTATCTTTATCTCTATTCCATTGCAATGCATATTGCATTGCATTGCATTACACTGCATTCGATGTACAGTTGCCTGCTCATAATTATAATTCGCGAATGCATTAGCGACTTTTCACCTTAAAACTTTTTCTTATCGCACTTTATCTATAATCTATCACAGTTTCTTGTGCAAACATAAAATATTCTTTCAAACTCTTTCGTAAAACTTAGGTTAATTGGTTTGTAAGCTCATAAAAAATATAAATTTGTCAGCGACAATAAATATCACTGACCAAGCAACAAGCAACATTTGCATAGAATCGAATCAATTGTAGCCGCTCTGAAGAAATTCATAATTTTAGAAACGTAATTTACTTCGCAGGAAAAAACGTTAAACAGTTTTCCACACTTGCGCTAATGACTTAGCCTAAGTTATGGCCGAAATAAAAGGGAACGCAACGCAGCGCAAGCAGTACAGTACATAATCGTGTATGTATTCTAGTAATAATTCATATTTGTGTAGACATAACAACGCCCGAAGCTGCGCCTCGAAATTGTCAATTATTTGTAAACGAACGAACGCCCGAACGGCGATAAGTCGTTGCGATTTTTCTGCCGCGCGGTTATTTACTTACTTATTTGTTTAGGTATTGATAATTGCATTGGATAGTAATAGGATAGTAAGTGACACTTTTGTCAATTTTAAAATAGTTTGCCTTAAAATGCGTTAAGTGCAATCCAATCGTTTCCTTAAAGTAAACAACTGTTGACGCCTAAATTTATCTACTCGAGCCGCGACACTGCATGATAAAATATATTGTGATTATTTATGTTTAATTTTGATAAATTTAGAAATTTAGAAACGATTGTAAGTAGGTATCACAACATACATACCTACATGCAATCTTTAGAAAGAAAATATAAGATATAAGTAAGCAAAAAATAGAAACAGGAAATGCATTGTCCATCCAACAGGCCATTTGAGAAATAATTGTATTGGCGTGTGTGCATTCATTTCCAATGCGAAACTCTTTACATCGCTTCCTTTTTAGTGAACGAGCGACGAGCGCTTTGTCGAATGTGCGTGCAGTGCAGCAAGCGCACGAAACGAAACGAAAAGAAAAGAAAGAAACTGAAGAAGTTTGTTCGTTTTCTAGTAATTTAAGTTTTACACGTTTTACCAGTAGCTGCAAACACTTTGTTTATTACGGTTTGTGTTGCTCGATAATGAGTAAGAAATAAATGGTTTGTTCCTTTCCTTGCTGTTCTGTGCTGTGCTTTGCTGTGCTTCAGCTGAGATTGATTGCAAGGAGCCAAACGTAAACGTAACAGAAGTCTTCACTCTTTAACCGGCAAAAACACGAAGCGAACCACGCTTTATATTACATACGTACAGAGAAAGAGTAGCAACACCACTGTCAATCAACTTAACACGCGAGTTTGTGTGTCTCCAGCCGCTTGGCAGGCACCGAACCACTTAGTTTAGTTTCGTTTAGTTTAAAAAAGAGAAGAATGAATGAATTTCGCACAATAATTGCTGGTTGTTGTCCGTTCTGTTCTGTTCCGTTCCAAGTCGTGGATCGTGATGGTCAATTACGTGTGGACTTAAATAATAGTAGCAAATTAAAGGCTATGCAGATAAGTAGCCAGCCTGCCGTGTCTGCGCTTGCCGTGGAGCCGGCAACAAGTTCATAGCTTACCGGTGTTAATGAAGGAACATTTCATTAGGCGGCGATACGGCGAGGCTTTGTAAATCCGGTGGATTTCAATCGGGAGCATGTTCCTTTCAGTACGATTGTATCGCAGCGATATTTATTCGGTAGTTACGTGCAACTACAAACCGGCTGCTGTTGCTCCTGCTCCTGCTCGGCCAATATATGTGGGTGGATTGCGTACAAGTACACACCACAACTGACTCAACAGAACTGAGCAATTCGTATAAATTTTCGGCTGGGCTGCAGATAACACTAACACTTATATTACTATACCTATAATATCTGATGTGAGTATCGAGCTCATCTATTTAAATCGGAATCCCAATTGGTATTGATATTGCTATTGCCTATCTCTGAGGGTAGAAGAAGAAGAAGAAGAAAAAGGGGGCGAAGAACATTTATTGCAGCACTTTACAAATGAAACTTTAAAATTCATAACGTATGGACGGAAGTCCGAAAACTCCGGCTCCAACTCCAGGGGATAAAAAACCAATGCTTAAACCGCAAGTTATGACGAAGCAAGCCGGCAAAGAAGAAGAAGAAGAAGAAGAAATGGTGAAATGTTGCGTTATTGTCAAGAGTCCATCGTCGAAATGAAATGAGCATCGTTTGAAGCCAGACATTAATTCATAATGAATCTACTAGCAGTCGTACTGTGCTCTACTAGTAGCCGGCAGTCTACCACCACTGGACTAGACTCACGAACGAACGAACGAAGTGAACTCTTGGCACTTATATTTCCTTAATCTGCCGCTGCCGCCACCGCTCGATGACCAAAACTCGCGAGCGGTAAGCGGTAACATGATGAAAACCTAATGGTTATATCTCTTTATGTCGCCGAGATCAAAGGCCACTAGACCAGAGGTCCTTTTCACCCTCACATCACGGTGCGCTACCACCCTCATAACAGCACTTGCTTATTGCTGCTTCTGCCGCTCGTAGCTTGATTTTTGGTTGCATTTAGCTGTACTTTAACTGTACTCCTCATACGTACGAAATGTGCATCCTTCTGACTTCTAATTAGCGGACGTATCGCGTGGATGATGATTTAAGTGCTCAACTTTACTTTACCTCCAGATCCTCGCTCAGTATGCAGCGCTTTCTGCCTCAGATAGATCTGCATGGAATGGAATTTCATTGTGTTTCTGTCGTTTTGTCTGATATCTCCTCATTCCCAAACTGGTTTTTCTCTCAATTCTTTTAAATTTCAACTTAATGTCTTTCGATCTGCATAAGTGAACTCGTTTCTCGGGTCGATCAACGTGCGCGCTAATGAATATTTCTTTCTTCGGCCGCTGTGCCGCTGCCGCGCCGATGCAAGACAAATGAGCAGACAACGGAATGCAGAACGCAAAAGTCTAAAGGTTTTCGGTGTTCGTTCATTAACCCCCTTTGCTGCAATAAGTAGGAAAGTTTAAAGTTTGTAGAATGAATGAATGACTAATCACATTTCAATATCGCAGCATCAGCGGGAGCGAAGACGACGACGAAGACGAAGAGTTATGTATCGGATTGTTAGAACAAAACGATGTAAAACAAGTAGAAGTGCTCCCGGGGGTCTCGTATCTCGGCGCACTTTCCACCACCGAGCGTGCGGGGGTGGAAAATACGAGCATCGTGCTGCCGCTGCAACGAAGCGCACTGGGACGGCAATTTTTAAATAATTGACGCGCGTCCGGTTGCCTTCGAAAATGAGTTACGCCGTCGGCTCGCCCCGATAGATAGATATATAATCTAAGACTTCGCTCTTTTACATTGCAAACCTTACAGAGCAGCTTCCGGTTTCACACAAATCATTGTGCTTTTAGGAAATTGAAAAAAATAACATAAAACCCAAGAAGTTGCAGATAAGTGAAGATTTACTCACCGAGAGGTCATCGCATCAAGATGATAGGCTCGAGACAACTTCTACAAGTAAATGAAACAAATCACAATTAATTCAATTAATTAATTAAAAATTAATATAAAATTATGTATGTACCATGTGCTGTTGGAGTGTCAACATTTTCATTTTCTTATAGGTACTTTCTACACACTATCACTACACGCACTACGAGTGATCAAAACACACTAAATATTCGCTCAAACCAGTGATAATATCAAATCTACCGAAATTAATCAAACATAGGTGGGGTATGACATAATATAACATGTACAAAACATGTACAAAAATGAATTGTTGTCTGTGCTTATCACTTGTGCTTTGGCGAATACATATGTGATTTGGCATCAATTGAATGAATGGTTTTTGTTGCCTCAAGCGACGCGACGCGAGGTACACTTGCTCTGAACACAGCCAATTCATATCCATACTGATTGTCACTTTCCGTCGTATTTCCGTCGCATTTTTCATGATTTTTCAATCGGAACACAACAAGGCGTTATCTCGTCTTGCAAACCTGCATTTTTCCACCAATTTTTCTGCTTTTTCTGCAGCCTGTTGCCTTGTACAATCCATCCGCATTCGATTCGCAATTAAATATCCTTCTTCTCCGCCGGAAATAACACTGAATGCGTTTTTATTTTGCATATGCTCGGCTCCCCCACACATTGGGGCAGGAATGCGATTATTAAATGCTGGGGACTGACGATAAGAGCAGGAAAGCACACACCAAGGGGGCCACCTGTTCGACGCGCGTCGCTCTTGTTGTTGAACGAATTAGGAAACAATTCGGCGTCGCGTCTTGTGTAATCGAATGTGTACCCTTGCAATGCGACGCGTAATTGCGTGACGATTGAATAATAATCTGCATACGAGTATGTACATAGGTACATGCGACGAATTGCCTTGCACTGCATTACATTACATTGCATTGCATTATTAACTATTCATTCATTCACCTGCTTGTTGATGAAATGCTGCGTCTGCGTGCATGCACGTATGCACTTTTGCATGAATATCTTAGACATCCAATCAATTGGTATCGATATTCGCATTGATATTGGTTCGCACTTGTCGTCCAACCAAACCAAAGTAAAGCAAAAGCAAAAGCATAGTAATCATCAAGTTGCATACATATGTATGTATGTAGGTATAATAAAAAGCCAACGCAAGTTGCGACGCGGCGCATGCGTAATAAAACTGTGGATTAAATGCTGGTGGGAAATAACAGGTTAATGATTCTTAAATTTTAATTTTATATTCTTCACTCCACTCCACTGCGAAACGGGCGAATGCCGAGGAATGCTGTGCTGTGTGCTGCAACTCGCAGGTTGCAATAGCAGATTTCCGATTTATAGCTCGCAGAAGCCTCAATAAAATCGCGTCGCGCGCGGGACGCATCTATCGCGTAATAAACCAGCCGATTTATTTGCATTTACAATTTCGTTCCCTCGACGCTGGCTGTGAAGGAAACAAAGTACTTGAGCGAGCGATAATCGTGAGTGAATATGAGTGAGTTTCCCACCGATCCGAGCACATTTCAAGAGAGCTCCAGCCATTCGGGCGCATTCTTCGTCAATCATTCTTCGTCACACATCACCAAACAATAATAAATCCACACATCCACACACTTCTTCTCA
>NBZA01002371.1:8596-19734 GCA_003054995.1 Aleochara bilineata
GAATTATAGGCGGACGAATCCAGCGGTCATAAATCGTGGCTTGGCACATATCGCGGCTGAATGGGCATCCAACCACGAAAGGCATCGAAGACATCGCATCCCCAGCGAGAGCAGAGAAGAAGATGCCACAAGTGCATCAGCATCACAAACACAACAAAACACGCCCACCACAAGGCGATACGCATCAGACACGTCGGATGTACCTTTGCTTTACTTCGTTTCGTTTCATTCTTGCAGGCATTATACCACTCATCTCATCCCATAGTATGGTATGGTACCGTAATTGAACTCAACCGACATCTATATCTTCATCCTCTCCACAGCATTTCACTTCACTTCGCTCTGATATCCATACTAAACCGCATAAGCATATTAATATTTTAATATACTGTTGTCATACTATTCGTAATGGTTAACAAAGTGTGAGAATGCATTGCACACTTAACTAAAGAAAAGTAAGTGAACGACTTAGGAAAGCTAAATAGACACATTGCATGTCGTTCAGCTCAGCTCATACAACAAGCATGTGCTTGCATGTACATAGCTTGTAATTGGATGTTAGAACGCTAATGACTATAATCAGCTAACACTAGTAAGTGATGCAATCGCACATGCACGTCCGAATGTGTTATTGAAATATACATTTTATCTGCGCGCGATGAGATGAGAAGAAAAAGACTAAGCATTGGTGCATAGATCACCGTTGGTCTGTTGGCAACCGACCCAAACAAATTCAACATTGGATTGTTCGGCGTAATGAAGTGTAACAAGTGCCGACCACAAGCGCATTAAGAGGGCACCCGAGTTCATGGTTCAAATATGTATGCTCAAATAGAACTCAGACTCATTGTTCTGCTGGACGCACAATTGAAGATACAAGCACACTGATTGTACGTTCTAATCAGCAAACAAATGAGAACAAATAAGATGACTTACTATACCGTATTCTTCCTTAATTATGAAACTAATTTAAGAAAAACTTACCAAGATAACAAACGAAGAAAGTTTTAAGGATATAAGAAACTTACCTGAAAAACAAAGAAAACAATAATTAGTTACAATTATTTTAATTAAAGTATTATTTCTTAAAGTATGTACCTTGCAAAATTCTGATACATTTGCTCGCGTTTAACTTTAACTCAACTGAACTGAGTGATCTACTAGAAGTCAATTATATTCATTCCAATTGGCTAGCAGTCAGCTAGATAAACATCGTTATCACTCAACAGCAGTTTATTTCAACACTACGCACTACCAGTAGTTGCAAAGATGTGTAGGGTATTGCAGTGCAAGGCAAAACAGAACGGAATAGAACAGAACAGTGAGAAGTCAGCGAGACTGATTGAGATGCAGCCTTTAAGTGAGCGGACGTAAAGCGAACTGATTGTGAGACTGTAACCCAAGCACTGAGCTGTGTACTGAGTAGAGTTGAAGCTGAGTTGAGCTAAATGATTAAGGAAGCTCTTAATTACTCTTAATGAATGAATGATATCTATTATCATGCACGAGCGCTTGCGCAGCTCTAGCCTCCTACGAAAGTGACTACTTGGACATTTTAATCACCGTGTGTCTTGTCTTCTCAAGGTGATTCTCAGTAAATTCTTTGATTTTCTTACTTTTAACTGTCTCTCTGATAAGATTAAAAAGCATATTACATTTCACATGCGCAAACAAACCACCTACGTGTAAATGAACAAGCTTTCAGCATCTTCAGCTTAAACTCTAAACTAAAATCTTAATCAATTCTTCCTTGGAGAAAAAGAAGAGAACAGAACAATAACTGCACTGCACTGAAGACAGAACAGAAAAAGGAGAAACAATGAAAAGTTAATTTAGTCGAAAGGCAGGTGTGCGTGCGCATCCTTAACGCATTGCTGTAGGTGCAGCAAATTAAGAAGTGAAGAAGTCATTAATCATACGCGTTATTACGATGCCCGGCGAAAAACGCAATGGCAATGCAATTTTGATATGATAATAATTCGCCAAGCGAAGTTGAGCAAAGCTTGAGCAAAGGACTTCCTTCTGTCAAAATGTCTCATGAATATTTCCATGGGCTTGCAAAGCTCAAGTACAGTAATGACTAAATTATCCGGAACGTCAGTAGAATTTATTAAATTCAATAAATATGTAAATACAGCGCTCACGTGCGTTGTTTATATATTGATTTAATTACGACAAGTAAAGCAAGCAAGCGGCTGATTGGAATTGTCACCCGATGAAAAAGAGGTTGAAAAGTTTATTTATCGACGGAATTTATTTTATGCGCGCCTCACCAACGGTAGCGAATCTCAATCTGAATCCGATTCCCGATCCTGATCAATATATGTGCGTGCATGGGATGCATTTAATTTATTTTAATTATCGCAGTCTCCTGCATCGCCACCGATTGATTTACACTATTCAATTTCCATTTATTACAGTTTTATTAAGCAATCAAGCCGCTCAGCAGAGTTACTGACTGACTGCCTTTGCGCATGCATAAAACCGAACGCGAATACGAATGAATGCAATTGCAACCGCATTACGAGAAGGCCAGACAAGTCAGCGAAGGATGCAGATACTGGATGCATGCATGTATGTATATACAAAGATGTTAAGGCATCTGCAAACGCATTAAACCGCTGCCGCTGCTCATACGTGATAATGTTCACAGCGCAGAAAAAGTTGCATCCACGCAAAAGATGATAATGATGATGATGATCATCAACCAGCCAGCAACCCAAGAACTGAACTGAGCTGAAGAATTAAAGAGACCAGAGAGTAGCATAGCAATCAGTGATTATTTCACGTATCGAATCGCATTGCACGTATTAATTATTTATTAATCAATAAACATCTACCTACCTACCTACTAGTACGTTGGTCTTCACAGACACTCCACAAAGAGTCGTTTTGTTCTTGTTTCTTTTGGTGGCTTCAGAACAATTAGTGTCTGGTTACATAAGCGCAACCAGCATGCAAACGCAAGCGCATGCTTAGAGTGGTATTTTAATAGGAAGGACACCACATGCTATACTTGAGACCAAGAGAAGACAAGACAAGGAAAAACCAGAAAAGTCTATGAAATGCCTTTGAAGGAAGTGAGAAGACTACTGATACCAGTGATCAGAAGGCATTGCTCAATTATACGCGCGATCATCAAGGAATATTTCTTTATCTCTTCACGTGGCGTTGCGTTGCATTGGGTAAGCGACAAATGCAGTCAAGGCTTGGGACGGACCGGACCGTATCATAAAAAGAAAGTCGTTATCAATCGATCTAATAAAACACATGAAATATAGCAGATTGCTGCATGCCTGGCACACATAAAAGTAGTTATATTGATAGGATAGAGGCGCGTTTCCTACAATGTTACTTGGTTGGCTGGCAGGTCTAATCTGTTGGTCGTTGGACAGCAACAGCGACAACGACACGGATTTTATATTTACATTTATATTTATATTATGATTGCCTCGTTATGAAGTCGAAAACTTAACTTATTTTCAGTTTCTGTTATGCTTGCTGCTGCATTTGAATAGATATTTCGAGACAACTCTTTGAGACATGTGTGTTGGGCATGTGAGTATAACAAACACCAATAAACGGTATTATTAAATAAGTTCAACGTACTATAACCTAATATGAAACAAACAAAATCACACAGAACTTACCCGAAAGTTAGGTTATAATTGACGAAAAGTGTTAAAAGTTTTGAAGAATAATTGAAATCTCATTATCACCAGTTTAGGACGTGTAATTTGTTGGCTGAGTTAGTAGATGGTGCGAAGTTTAAACTCACGAGATGAGATGAGATGAGACGAAACTTATTCAAATATCGTAAAACCAAAAGCCAAATAGGCAAACAGTACTAATACTAAAGTCTATTTACCAGCGTGCGGTGTTTGCATATCGCATACAACAAACGCTTGGTCGACAATAACAATTTGAGGTTACATTCGTCCAAATATTCTCTCTTCACACACCATCACCAGCCTGAAGAGTACACATTTCAGTCAGTAAACTGCTACTACCTGTGCTTAAGCAAAGTAAAACAGTTTCAAGTATTACAGCAATGAACGCCAAAGCAAATTTACTTTCACGTAACTAACTAACATTTGATATCCCCCGGCTAATGAGAAATAAAAATTAAGTAATATTACTTATAAATTAGTCGAATGTAAATGAATTTCTTGCAAGCACATTAAACATTGATAAGCTCAGTGCGCACCGAGACGTAATTGAATTCGAAGCCAGAAGCTGAAGTCAGAAAGCAGCTAGCACTTCACTTATTACAAGGCAATGAACATGCCCATGCTCATGCCCAATTCCCGCAATCAGTAGCAATCAGCAATTCGATATTCAAGCGAATTAATTGCGATTATTGGAATACTGCATACCTCTGGGTGCGCTAATTGAATTCGCTCGCCAGCGTGCGTTAGCTTAAGTCTAAGTCTAAACGAATTAATTAACGTGCATTATTTTAATTAGCTGCTTGTATTCGCCGAGAGATAAATAGATAAATGGTAACTGACTTCAAGTAAGGTTGTTACACCCATGTCTATGTTTCGTCATCAAACAACAGCAATGGCAATAGCAATGCAAAGCAAGCAATGAACTAATAAAATGTTGTTTGAAAATACACACGAACTGAAGAAATCGCTTTGATTGATTGAACACAAGCGAATAGTGAATACAAACGCGCGACAATTGCAGCCACAACCACACCACATCTTCAACAACTTTATGAGCTTGCGGTGAGTGCGCACTTTGCTTTAGCACTTACTTTGTAAGTACATGTCTCGACGTGCAATTTTTCTCTCGCCTTGCACGTTTTGCACGCCTTGGTGTCTGAAGATACAAGAAATTACAAAAACCGCACGTATATCAAGTAAATAAATAAAGTTGTTTTCCTTATTAGAGAAGAACGTTTTCAGACTTCCGTTAGGGAATACATATGTACATATGTACGAATATACATAATTTCAGGGTGTAATTCAACACTTGTTGAAGCTGCAACTGCCCCAAATCCACAAGTTGCCAACATTTGTTACGCGGCAAAAACGAAAGAAAGTGAGTGATGGCAAGTTTCTCGTTTCTTGTGCTTGTTGGGTTGCATTAGCACCCCAACCAAGCTCGGAGAAAAGCTCGTATATCACGTCAACATGTCAACCAGACGCAACTATTTCACAGCATCCCTGCTAAATGTTGCCTTCAGCTTGGATTTCGTCTTTGGGGGATGATTGTTTGCAACACACTGGGAATCTTTGTGAGGTTGCCGCTCAACCTTGGATTCTGCAACAAACGCAAGCGCAGCACACACAACTCAACTCAGTGGGTGTCTAATAAAGTGATTAATCTGTTCATACACGCGAGGACTGCTGACAGCATTTGCATATTTTCCTTATTAATGGCGCGTTTGAAATAATCATTGGAAATTAATTCAAATCGACATGGAAATGAGCAAGTTGATTAATTAATTCAATCAGCAGTAAAGCACTCACTCATTGGATGAAAAATCAACAAGTAGCCCGATACAAGAAGTAAATTACATGACCAAAGATAGAGAATGAGCTTTAAAAAATCAGTACGCTTGAAAAAAAGCGCCGGCTAATATAATTAAACGATTAACTAGCTGAATAGCATACAGTTAAAGGCAAAGAAATGCGCGGAAAAAACTTGTCCAACATTTTTTCTTCAGCCGCGCGCCGATTTTTGCCGGTGAGCGTCTGTCGGTGAGCTTAAGCCTGCTTGCGCTTGAGCTGCAAATACTTATTAGGCGCGCTATACTGCCAGGACAAATGTACCTGCAGTAAGTAAGTAAGTAAGTGAGTATAAAACGGCTGAATGACTGAGGTAGCCTTAGAAAAGCACGCATCCCATCACATCAGGCAAGCTAGCTAATGCTTAAATTGCATCGCGGCAGCCGCGACGCGACGTGCAGCGCGTGCAAAAAAAGCTCGCGACTTGCAACGCAACGGGCGCTGCTGACTATTTCTGGCGTTATAGTTTTATTATGCCATGTGCACGCATGCATGCGCAGCCTGCAAGCAAACTACGCATCAATTCCATAGAAAGAAGTCATCTAATTAAATCAACGCCAATACGCGCGCTCTAATCAATGCTGCGTGCTAATAGCCTTCTGTTTTCATCAATACCATGCCACCGCTGCACTTTATCCCTCTTGCTTCTCTTATCCTTTCCTGTATTTTCCTTTCCTGAGTCACTGACTGTCAAGAATTTAAAATATTTTTATTTCTTGTATAACGTCTTCTCTTATCCTGTTTGGACGTGTCTTCAAGCTAAATTTAGTGGTTTAGTTGAGCAAATATCGTTTTTACATTTGTTACCAATAGAATGTTCAGTTCTATGACTGCAGATTGTATAATATATTGCGCTATTTAAAAGTTATTTTGAATGGGGAAAAATAGGTGAACTGAGGCACAATTCCGACGGCTCGGAATGCTGTTGAGCAAGGATCAGTGTAGCTGGCCCCAAAGAAATCGGCTCACAATTGAGGGATTTTCAGCGATTTCTTACTTTATTTGCTTTTTTACGTCTTGTACGTATGAATGTACAGCTATTGTAAACACAGGTAGTCTCTGTGATTCTACCGTGCACAATAATAAATAAATAAGTGCGATACCTCGAGGGTGGAATTCACACAAAGGCACGTGAAATGCGCAAAATTATGGGTTACGTGTGCACATAAAAGGCACCCATGAATTAAGACTTTACGAGGTGGACTTACCCTGGAGGTGCAGGTGGATGAAAAGCGGGTGAAGTGGGTTGCATACGCGGGTCCCAGACATACCGTCCTTCGTGGGTGCGCTGGTCCACGGGTAAGGGTGCGTGGAAGGCGGCGAAGGCCGACGGAAACTGCAGCGGTAGACCGGCAGACATCGCGGCATGGAAATCCGTCTCCTTCTCGGGCATTGGCACCAGCAATGAGTCGTCCAGGGTGTGCTGCCCGCACGATTCGTATCCTTCACTCCTTCACTGTGTCACTACAAGGAATCACATCCAGGCGCTCCATGCGCTTCCGATGAACAGTCTCTTCAAACCAAGAATTTCCATTTCTCCGTGGCGCGCATGGTAGTCCCGTGGGGTAAGAGTCAGCGGTGCGCACCTCGTGTGTTGTTGGCGAAAAGTTAGTGCACGGCGTATAAACACAACAACAAACCAACGGCGGAACACATTCACATTCGGCAAGGCAGAGAGAAGGAAGGCATGAAACTAACTAGAGGCAAGCGCAAGCGACCAGTTGACAGCCAGACCCGTAGAACTTACAACTCAACTAGCGGCGTGCTCGTGGACGAGAGAGGCGCGCGGTGCCAGGCGTCGATGTTGGGTGTTTGCTCGCTCGCACTGCCGCCGATGGCACACCATGTGCCGCGCCGAAGAAGTGCGATGGGAGAGTGCACGAGAAGGCGCGAGCGCGAGAGCGTCAGTGGAGGTATGCCTGCCGAGCACGCACCGACGATGATGGAGCGAAGAAAAGAAAAAGCAGCGCAAGAGGCAGCAAGAGCAACACGAACACGACGACGAAGACGTCCAAGTCGTCGTCGTCTTCGCCTTCAGCGCAATTTATACGCGCGTCGCGTCTCTTTTCCTCTTGCAGCATCCACATCCTCGTGTTAGCTTTCAACTGTCCATTGTTTGCGTTAACCAGCACTCCTTGGTGGTGTCTCCTAAGTAGTTCTAGGTGTATGTGGACACATGTACCATCGGGTTCTCTTTTTATCCCTTTTTTGGTGGGTTCAGGAAGCAAGTCAGGTACTTAAGATTGTCCTGGCGCGGCCACGCGCATCCACTAATTATGTGAGTTTTCCCGCGTTATGTAATTAATGCCGTTCGGTTCGACTTCGGCGTTGATTGCACTCGAACACAAGTGCGAACCGAGCGCGTTGATTGCTCATAATTAAAATGTTAATTTCGATGCGAGCGGGCCATTAAGCATTACTTAGCGCTAGGGCAGTCAGCGCATGTGCAGTCGGCTCGCAAATGACCGCTTGACATGTGATAGATAAGTTGCATTATGCGCACGCATGCAAATCGCGGCGTCGCGATAAGAATTAATTAGAATAATTTAGCGCTAATCATATACCTCCTGGCAGGTTGGCGTTCCATCAAACTCTCCATAGGCGCTTATTACTCGCTATAAAGACGTGTCTCGTCATGTTTCATCAATATAAACATGCACGCAAATTTGCACATGTCTTGTACTAATTGCTAATTAATTGGGTAAGGAGTAAGCAGCAAGTGTGGCAATGTCATATTCGATTGAGGAACATAATTAAGCCAATAGCGTAGGTACTATATATACACATGTAGGTGAGGTGAAAAATGAGATGGGAATAAATTAGGACAAGAAAATTATAGCAAAAGCAGCCTAATAACAAAGCGTCAGAAGGAACATCTGATTAAAATATAAAATACGTCATAATGACAAAATTCCTCGAGCGCTTCTTTTTCCAGCCACACACACAACTCGATTAATTCTTCTTCTTCGTGGTCTTGGTCTTTCTTTTGGTACGTTCACGTGTGCATAAACACACTCTCGATAACTTGATGCCTTGGTAAACGGCGTGTGGTTGAGGATGAAGATGAAGACGAACCGCTCATTATCCCCGTAGCGGCGACGAGCAAGCGATCGTGAGGAAAACGCGCATAACCACAAGTTTGGTCGCTTGCTGGCTTGCTTGCGCTTGCGTTTGTCCTATTACAGAATGCATTCTGTGGCTGTGGGTATACGAGCGTTGTCTCGCTCCATCTCGGCTCTATCAGCGTTTTTAGCCGCTCCGTTAATGTGTTAATTTAAATTTATCCTCCTGCACGTCCGCACAGAAAGCACAAGACCAGCGCTAGCGCTGGCTCGCTCGTTTCAGGCTCGTTAAGTTATGAGCGGCTAGGATGTGTGTGGATGTGTGACCGCAAACAAAATTCTCTTCGCCGATGCGGTGTTAGTTGAAACACGTCGGGTCGGATCCTTGGTATGCTATGCTATTGTAGATATCCGTCTTTATTTCCGAAAAGTTATGTCTATGACACGCCGGCAAGGTGTTCGGTTATTGTTCGAAATTTAGCATATAAATTGTCCCTAATCAGATCTCGTTGCGTTGTGCAACCTGGAGGCTGGAATTATGTCATAAATATTTCTTTTAATACCCCAGGGCTTTGATTTCTTGAATCTTCAATTTAAAATCTTCAATCTTGATAGAAACCAATTCTTCGAAGCTTAACCACGAATTAATTTCATTACCTAATTTCAAGACGTCCTTCAAGTGAGCCAGTGATTTCCGGTAATTAACTTCAACTAATTAGTTTGTGAAATTGTCTGTTCAATTTCTTGTCGGATTATTATTGATCTCTCAAGCTCTTCTTCTGGTAGTTTTAGTTCTAGATCGATGATTCTGCTCGATTTCGTTTGTGGTTTCTGGATTAAATGCCTGCCAGCCTCCTTATCGCTCTTAGAACCGGCGTGTAGGAAGAAACGCGGAGCTTGGTCTTATTCTTCGTCTTGAGGAAAGCCAGCAGCGGATGCGGCGAGTATTATACGATCAGGTTGGCCTTGGCGGTGCGCGCATATCGATGAAGTTATTAAGACATTATGCTCGCTGGTGCTTTTCAACTTCTGTTGATTCTTCTCTTCTCTTGAATGATTCTTCTCCTCGTCAAGCGTCAAGCATCAAGAATGAAACATTTTCGAAAATCATTTTCTGTAATTATCTCCTTGGATAATGATTTGTTTACATAAACACTCATTAGGTAACTTTCTCAAGTGACTGGCCAGTTCTCCACCGAAAAAAATAATTAATCCATCACGAGTTAATCACTCAGCTGCACCGCCAATAAAATAAATCTAATTATTCGTCGGGCCAATCACGTACGTATATGCGCTAAATCATTATTAATTACGCAGGAGATAAGATTCGCTGATTGTATGTTACTCTCTGGGATGCCATGTGGAGGTTGGTGATTAACATCTTCATCTACGTCTTGATCTTCCTCTTCAGCTTGATCTTGGTCTTCGTGGTGTTTCACGCCGAAGAATTAATTATATAGTGCGCTGAGCGCATCATGGATTCAATTGATTTCTAACTTCGCTGCACTTCACTTCAAAACGCTCCAAGGTCCACCGAGCAGGTGCATCTTAAGACTTTACATCGCAAATGAAGACATCTTAGTATTCATCTTAATATTTAAATGCGCTTGCGCTTTTGCTTATGAAGGTATATGCGTATGTTTCTAATTTCATTGCACGTCGTTTAACTTATTGATGCACGCGCAGCATCTATTGAGACGCCAAACCCAACCCAGAAGAAGCAGAAGAACAAGAAAGCGCAGTATCAGAAGAAGCAGTGAAGTGAGATCCTCATTACACATTATATTCATACAGTGGCTGCACATCTTTCGTGTTTTACAAACAATGAACACGTGAATAAATTCCTTCTGCTGCCAACTGCCGGTTGAATTTCCATTCAATCGAGAATATTTCAATAAAATTAAATGACGCCCTGGCCTGGAAGAGCGAGCTACTCCTGTAATAATTATTATTTACAACGAATACTCCATCAAAGTCAATGATGCACTTCCTCAGGGAAAATTTATGCATTTTTCAATGTATTTCGGCGTTTGCTAACTAGACTGGCTTTAAATACATCTCAAGTCTAAAGATTTGGGAGAAGCATTGAATTACAACACTTGAAATGGCATTTCCTGAAGGCAAAATGAATGTAGGAACTGCTCAGTATGCTTGTAACTACTGTTCGGCGCCTGCTACACAGCACGTCTTCGTCTTCGACTTGGTGGCTCCTGCGGGCATTGCCTAGACATGCGACACATGTTTTTGACATACGACGCTCGGCTAGGAACGCAATAATTTATCCAGCGCCATCCGACGTGACGACTCGATGACTAAGTGCGAATAATTTATGGCCAGCTGTCAGCCGGCAATCGCAATCGACGCAATCCGCTAATCAGAAGAATCCTTCAAGATGCAGAACTCCAGACGCAAGAATGCAAGATGCATACACCGTGTTTGCATACAGAGAGACGTGGGTAATAGACATAATAACTTGTTTATGTTGAATTGCTGATTGCTGTGTGCTGTGTGGAACGGAACAGGACAGAGAGGAGAACAATAACATCCGTGGATGATG
>NBZA01002371.1:19829-42032 GCA_003054995.1 Aleochara bilineata
GTGGTGTTGTGTTGTGTTCGCCGCAGAGAAAACACATAAAATACAATCGCAGTTGGGCACCGGTCGTGTGGTGTGTGGTGTGTTGATGCCTGATGCTCTTCTCTTCATCATCATCCGCGCCTGTAGCGTCTCCGTCCGCCTTGCACTCGAGATATACCCGGCTCTTCGTCGTCGATGTGGTGTTCGTTGCTCTTGCTTCTTGCTTCTAGCTGCGGCCACATATTAAGAGTGCAATTCCAACTGCATGCGCCTCCTGCCTGCCAGAGGATGCCGCGAAGAAGAGAAGTTATTATCTGCTAAATCATCGTTTCAATTCGTGCCGTTCTTCTCTCCTCATCTCTTTGCTCATCTGCACACCCGATGTTTGAAAGAGCACAACACAAGACACCATATCATGTTAGTTCAAATTCGAATTCATATTTATAGGTATAAATCTTAAAGATTTTCAGGTTTCCTTCAAGTTACCATAAGCTTAAACCACATAATTCACGTTAATAAATGTGTTCGGGCGACAATGAGCCTGTCTTTGCTGTCGGAGGAGGTTATAATTGTCTCTCCACAGGAAATAATAACGACTAAATATATTTTCGAGCACGAAGCGCGTGCGCATCTGGACTTAGCTCAGCGGTTGCGCTTGCGCTTCCTGGGCACATATGCAGTCTATTAGCGCTTTTCATTCCGCAAATATCCGCAGCTTGCCGAAATTGTTTCACGCCTAGCAAGAAACAGAATGACTCAGGGGTAATAAATAAAAAAGTAACAAGGGGGATGGCTTGGGGGCCCACTGAGAATTTCATTGCCTCCCAGGGCACCGACAATGACGTATTGCAATTGTGGCTTCTTTTTTTGCGTTGTTGGGTCGCGTTAATCCGCTTTGCACAAATTAGTTGCTAATCCAGATGAGCATAATGTGTGCATGCATGCGGTTTTGCCTCAATGTCGGTGGTTTTAATGCCGCGCTGCACACGCACTGAAGAAGTACCATCAGCCATGCCGAGCCATCCATCCAACCATCAAGAGCTAGCAAATGTGGATTAAATTGCATTTTGTTTCACTTTGTCGGCGCGCGATAAAAACTGTTAAATTGCTGAAAAACGATGCGTTTCGTGGCGCAACACCTTCGAGTATCCTCGAGTCGTCGAGGAAAAAGCATCTGCCGGAGATTATTTGATTTGCTTGATTACGCATTCATTGCTATCGCATTCAGGCTAAGGCTGGATGGTTGTTGTTTGCTTCTCTTTGCGCTGTGATTTAGTGCCACTGCGACTGCATTATGGTAGTGACATTTAGACATTTGCATCTAATTAATTATTCAAATGAATTTACCATAACCTCGCAGGAGCTGCTCCTGCTGGCGCGATAATCATAGCCCAAGAAGCACCAGGATGCGGCAAAACCTATGATTATTGCCCATTCTTCAAGGCTAATAAATAATAACACCTAACTCCCTAATTCATCTGCACATTTACGATTTTTTATAGAAACGTAAACGTAAATCTTCCTATGAATAATTATCCTTACTTAAGGAAGACATGACCCGAAGTTACGTTAGGTGGACACCCAGTAGATGTCGTGATTAAAGCACATTCGTAATTCGAAGCCTCTCTATCTCTACTTGTACTCACCAAAGCTCGAACGAATTTCGAAGCTGGGAGCTACTTACTTGCTTGTTTACTAAGCTGCTTACTCCTCGACTCTTTCTTCTTTCCTCTGGCCGGTCGGCCGGTTCGTGGTTGATGCTCGCGGCTGGATGGTGTGGTGTGTTGAAGTGCATTCGCTCGTACAAAGCGCGCGCGTTCACGTGTGAGTAAATTGAGAAGTAAAATTAATGATTCAAGAAGAATTCGTGTCTGGAATAAGAAATTAATTAATACATTAAGGAGTCGCGCTGCGTTGCCTTACGTTGCTCCTCGGTGGCGAGCTTTATTCAAGCTGTAGGTACTTGTACTTAGACTCGTCTAAGACGCTGCGCATACAAATGAAGAGAATGCGCTGCACTTGCATTCGTATTGGCATTGAATTCTCTCCCCTGCATGCTTGTGCCTTTGTGCCATTCTTTAATCTCTTAAGAGCGTAACTTAACTTAAGTACTCACCGTGTGCGCATTCTGCAGATGCCTATTAATTATCCTGATTATCCTGCTTTGTTTGATTTGTTTGCCGATTGCATAGTTGACACCATTAGTGGCGAACCCCAACAGCCGGAATGCGTTTGCGCTTCGTTGAGATTTTTCCAAGGAAGTCTGAGAGAAATTAAAAAATTTGCATAAAATATTAAATTTCTCCCTGAAGAAAAATTCTACAAAAATACATTTTTTTCTGGTTATTTTCGTTGATGCAATCTGAAACCGAATCAATCGTGCATCAGGAGTTACTGACTCCTGGACACGCCAGTCGCGTTTTGCGCTTCATTAAATTCGTTTATTTTTCGTTTATTTGCGTTCGCGAAGCAAAAAATCGCTGCCGTTGCATTGCAAATCACCGCCCGATTCGCACCTCAGTGGCCACGAGCAATTTGCATACTGCTTTAGTGCAGATGATAGTAAGCCTTCTTCTCCTCGTCTTCTTTCTGCACTTCTGTATTAGTATGTCAGTTGCATTTTTAAGCCGAACCGCGGCCGCGGCATCGAATGTCGAAATCGGAGACCATAAAAGTGACCCAATCTGCAAAACCCACCGAACCGAGCTCACCATCAGCAGCAACATCGGCAAGAAAAGTATTACCAACCGAACCCGTTTTATTACATATACCGTAGACCTGCATGCAAAAGACCGTATTATATTATAAACAATTGCCCTGAGTGCTTTGACAAATTTGACAGTTGTGTACAGTGAAACGCTCAATTACAACCGGAGGACATTCGGCAACGTCATTCTCGTCCGCATTACCACTGCCCAAAGACAAAATATAAACACCAGTATTTGCTAAATATTTAGAAACCGATTTGCACGAATTCGCACCGAAACAATGCTTCGTTTACCACCGATCAGCACAGTAGCAAGGACGTGTAACGCTCTTCAGGCAAACCGTGAATAAAGCAAGTAATTAAATCAACAATTAGCTCCTGCTCTTGCTTCTTTACCAAGAGTTACCAAGATAAACGACGCAGCGAAGAATAAACAACAGTCTGCGAAATGCAACATCGCAGACTAAATAAGTGGGTGTTGCATATTTCTTCCTTCCACCATGTATGCGGGAACGTGTTGAAAATAATGCGAATCGTCAGTAGTGCGTTGAATTATTAGCCAAACACTTGGTAAACTATAATCAACTATTGTATGAGCTGGTAACTGGTTGCTTAGTTGATTGGTTGGTTGGGTAGGTTACCAGAAGCACTAACTAACTACATAACCAGTTGCAATAGCAATGCCAGTTAACCAACAACAAATATACAGAAAACTTCTTGAGATTATAGGTAAGGTAAGTGTAAGCGTAAGGCTTGTCTTTGTTAATTAATTGTCGTAATCAGCTTTTCTCTTCCTCTTTCCCTTTTGGTGTCAATTGCAATTAATGTTCTTAATTTCGTAATTAATTACAAAAGCTGCAAGAAGTTAAGAAAATCCGGCTTTGATTTGATTTTTACCGCAACTGCTGGAGCTGCATTGGGCGAGCTAAGCTTTAAGCTTTGAACGGAGCAGGATAAAGTCATACATCAAGCTGGAGACCATCCATCGGCAGACAATAATTACGTGTAGGTACATCGAAATGAAGGCTTGCTTTCGCTCCGGATACGATTCACATCATTGTAATCATCCAATGACGCTGATCACGATCCGTCGTGCGCTCTTTGCTTGGTCTTCTCTCTGATCTATCCATCTATCCGTATGACGCGTCCACCACACGTTATAAATTCCTGCTGGGCTCTCAGCTCTCGGTCGTGTAGTGTTGCCTGCTTTGCATCGTGCGACCAGGAACAAGTGTAGAAATGCGCGCACAAAACGGATCGACTTGTTGGTCCTTCAAGCGAAAGCAAGACCAACCAAGAGCAAGATCATTCATAATAATATGACTGGCGCACCGCTCCGGCTATAAACTAAGACTATAAAGCTATAATGCAAAAGTGCACTTTGCACACAAACGCCGATCATGAAGCTATCAGCAACATTAAGCAATTCAAACACGCATTCGCATTTGCATTTGCATTTCAAAGGAAACTTCCTTTGCGACGCCCGTGACTTGGCCATGGAAAAATTCTGCTTGGTCACAATTATTTGTTTAACAATTTCAAGTAGTGTTGATCACTCTATAAGGAGATCAATTTGGTCGTGAGAGAAGAGAAGAATCGTGCCTGAACAAGAACCAGAACGTGCGTGCACTCCTTTTTCCTGTGAAGTGGAGTGGAGTTTTTAATGATAAAGTTATAAAGTCGTAAAAGATAACTGCATTTAACCATATATTACACCACGCCACACTGGCTGAGACCCAATCGATCCAAAACCAGTCATCAGTCCGAGTTCTTGTTCGTTTCAAGACATGTACGGGTCAATTCAGAGAGATTTAGCTTAAATCAGAGACAACTTTTTATCTAACCTTGTAAGCCTATGAAACATTTGAAGTTTCTATACATACTTAAAGTTTCATTTATATTCGGCGCTATCACACCATTGTCGTCGATTAAGACTTCAAATCGATTATACGCATTGTTTTTATGAATAGAAGACTCATCTGAGTCTGTGCCTGGCGCCCAACAAAAGGCGATTTCGACTTCTCATCGTAATTTCATTATGTGCTTGCTCCTAGCGTTCCAAACGTTTCTTGCCGCGGTTCACAAAAGGCCGCCGCCGAATAAAAAAACGACGAGTGCAAGGCAACGCAATGCAATGCAATGCAACGCGACTGGGATATCATTTCGAAAGTTGTAGGCGTGAAATTCAAGTGTATAACTTGTTTTATCGTCGATTTGCCACAGCAACTAGTTGAACTATTGTTGTATGGATTTAGTTGTCACTTTAGCAACGTAACCACAGCCTTCTTGATTACTTATTCTTTTCTTTAACACTTTCAAGAAATTTAAAAAGCTTTTTCACATCGAGCAATGCAATTCAACGCGAGGAAATCAAATGAAACGTAACATTAAACCGAAATGTAAGTGGAACCGTGAAAAATCACCTTCAAGGAATGAGAATGACTTAATTAAAAGTCTTGGAATTAATTACAAATTGAAATTAATTTTAGGTAAGGTTATGAATGCATTTAAATATTTAGGAAATTTCATGCAGTTTTCAGAATGTGCGCTTGTGCTTGCGTTAGTTATTCTGTTTCGTAGCTGATTGTATGCAACAACTTCTTGGTTGCCTTCTGCGCTAAGACGAAGAACAAGAAGAAGTAGAGGCCGCTTCGAGAGCCAACAAATATGCGTTCTTGGAATGAAACCAGCTGTGATGAAGATCTCGATGGGAGGACCGGAGCCGCTGTTTGTTGAAGATGTTATATATTACACCCCTGTCATGGTGCGCACTGCACGCGCACGAATCTTCTTCAAGATTCCGTCTTTGAAACCATCAACGTCTTGAAGATTCAGCTCTGGTGGAGGCACTTGCCACCGCCGATAGCATTTCATTACCGCACCAAATAAATAATTCATTAAGATACAATTTATTAATATTTTCCACTTCATTTCCAGTTTCTTAATATCCTTCTTAGGCAATTAAGCAACGAGTTAATGAAAAGACCATGAGTATTTGTGGCTTAAATCAAATCAAATTAAACTGAAAATGTAAATGCAAATGTAAATACAATCATAATAAATCACCAAAAGTAAATGCAAATGATTGTTATTACGTCTCTAAGGACTAATGTGTGTATTTATGTTTGCTTAGCGTCCACTTCCACTGATTTCTAATCAAAAACAATGCGCGGGCCGCGCTTGTAATTAACTGTGCCTGCGAAAATTGCATGCCGAGAAGCGAGGCCCAGTGCATAATTACTTGCCAAAAAATCCCATCGACGTCCAACGCGGTATTTGTGTAATTATCTGTTTTCTGCATAATTAGAGAAGTAACATAATTAAGCGACTCACTGCACGAGTCTCGCGCTCTTGGGTTCTATCACCTGCTGTTAAACAATTTCTACGCTCAAGCAACCTCTAGACCAGCAGTTTGGTTCAAGTTTAAACTGCTTAAAGTTAGTTAAAGACGTTGCCACACGTTATAGCGTTTTCCTTAATTATGTTATCGTCTTCCATTGTCACCAGCAGCTGATTAGACTTTTTGACCCTTCAGGGTAATAAACGATAAAATTAAAAGTAAAAATATGTAACAACGTTTTTTCCTTTCGTTTTATATGCGGATTATTGACAAGATCGTTAAGAAATAAAAGAAAATAAAAGAATGCATGACTAATTAATAATTAAATTCCTTTCCTTCAGTCCTGAGTCTCTTCAGGCGCTTGAGCGCTCCTCACTTAATTAACTTCAGCATCAAAACTTCTTATCAGCTAAAAAAATATACAAATTAACTTTTTTACATTGTTCATCAATGGGATAAATTACGTTGTGGTTCGCCATTTTCATAAGGCACAATTTTCATCTTCGAGACATCACGCTGTTTTGCCATTTTCTGAAATTCTTCTTTTAGTGCCTTTCGCGTCAAATGAGCAGAAATCTGCGAATAGCGCACATACCTAGAAGTATTGAGTGATGTAATCAAGAAATTGAATACTTTTGAATGTGATTTTTATCAGTATCAGACTTAGTTAATATAGCTTAATATGTTTGTCAATGAGTCGACAAAACGTTACAAGTTGCATCATTGTTGTCTATCTACCAGACACCAGCTAGAGAAGTGTGTAGTCTCAATGGCTAGACATGGATGTGATGTGATGAATGCATTTTTAAATTTAAAGAGCGCCTTGTTAATTCTCAAGTACGTGCATCCGCACTTTTATTAATGCATTGTTAGCTCTTCATCAGGATTTCTCAATATATTCCTCAGCCATTGCACAGGGAATACATTTGAATACACAAAATAAACAAAATGCACGTGCGACAAATGACTTGTATGACAATAAGATCCACGTGAAGAAATTACAAATAAAAGAAATATAATTAATACTAAAATGATTTATCCTTTCCTTCTTTCGTTCAAATTTTAGTTTTAAGTTGAATCTTAAATGGTACTCACGTAATACCAACAGCTCTAAGCTGTTCCATGCTTGAGTTTGTTACTTAGTTTACGTTTGAGTTTCTTAAAAAGGAAAGAAACAGGAAGAAGAAGATTATTAACTATTGTGCTGTTTAATCACTTGACACCTGCTATAATTGGAATAATGTCACTGTGGTAATACGTGACTAATGACAGGAGTGACATGATAATTAGCTTAACCTCATTCGTCAGTCAGTGTGAAGAGAAACCTTTCTTGGGCTGGCTTGAGATTTGCTTATTTTTCTTCGGATTTTCTACTAGTATTGTATTATATTAGAGGTTTGCTTTGCTTTCTTATGGGGATTGTCAGTCAAGTCAGTCAATTGGCTTTTGCATTGATTGTATTCTATGCATTGTTGGCAAGGCGCTCCTGACGAAGCGTAAAGCATGGAAATCGAAGCCTCAATAGAGACGTTTGACCAGGTAAGTAAGGTAAAGGTAAAGCAGATTGCTTGCACACCTACACGCGCTGCGGGCATTTGTTCCACCACCCCCGGAACGTACGCGAGAATAATGCGCTCATCATCACCGCTAGGATAATAGCCATGGCATGTCCTAGTATATGTAGAACGAATCTGAAATTTCACTGATATTCTTCGGTTCTTCTCAGCTCCTCAGCTGCAGGTCCACCTTCAAATTTCGACAACAATGCACGCACATACTAACGAGCAGGAATTTCTTATAGAGTGGAGTGGAGTGGTGTGGTGTGGCGTGCGTGCCGTTGCAAGAAACTTGTTCTCCTCGTGGTTCTCTTCGTTCTATTGTCGCTATCACGACCGGGTTAAACGCAAGCACAAATTCAGGCGTACACTCAGCTCGATCGCAGGTTGCCTGCCTGTCTGGATGAAGAATGATACCAAACTGGTATTGGTTGCTTTTGGTTTTGTATTTGTGTTTGAAGTGTGGGTATTGATTGAGCACAAGACGGTGTTGTACATTTTAATAACTTAATTCCAATGCTCCTTTGTTTATACACGAACCCAAAACCCCCAATTATATAGGGTGTTTGAAGATCAATATATTATTTATTTTAAAATTATTGATACCAGTCTAAAATCAATTTATCGATCGATCGAAAATTTATCCGTTAATCCAGAAATTTATGAAGTTGTTAAATGTTTATGGGTTGATGATTTAAATTTTGTGCGTGGAGATGCTGCGGTCCAAGAAGAAGAGGTTCTTGGTGAAGCTCTTGGACTGAAGGCCAGAAAGGGTCTTTGCCCTTTTTCCGTTTTCGGGCTTCGGTGAACTCGAAGTCATCAGTCGCTTGCGCATTGGCTGTGCGTTTTTATTTTCGCTCAATTTCGCACTGATTGCCTAGTCGAGAGAATATTTCAAATATGTACATACTATATGTGCCTATTCCAAATGAAATCAATGCATGCAAGTGCCAGTGCCGGTGTGCTAATGAAACATAATGCGGTCGTAATGTGTAGAAGATGATTTTCTATTAGGTGCGCGCATTGATTGCATTGCAATGATGATTCGCAGATAGCCATCCGCTGCGGCGGGCTGTTTGCAGAAATTGCATTTGTGCGGGCTGCCTGCTTCTTGCCTTTGCTCGCCGCTGCCTTAAATAAGTAATCGTCGTTAATTATCTAAATTGCGATCGGCGAAATGACTTAATACATCCATCTCATCGGCGACCGACGGTGCCGGCTGCACAGCCACAAGGCACATTCGCGCTTACGCTCGCGCTCTCTTGGTCTTCTCTTCTTTCGCAACCGCGCAGTCAAGATGCGTGCAATGCACTTGCCTGCCTATGCAATGCGTTTTAATCTTCTTCGACACGCGGTCTGTGCCAGCACTGCTTACACACATGCAATTCGCCAATGTCTACACAGAACAATCAAATCAAATCGAATCATAAAGAAACAAATTCCACTCCGTTCAAGATCAAAGCACCTGTTGTCTCATTCGTACGCTAATGCACCTTTTGGAAATGGGCCTGCCCTATTCTCACGTTGAAACATTGAAGAATTATTACAAGATTTCAGGTGCTTTTTCTGACTTGGTTTCTTTTATAGTATAGTATTGTGTTTATCACTAGGTCTATCGTCAATGGGCTTCCATCATTGGGAACGGCCAGAGAATGAGAACGAGAAGTCAAGAAGTTACAAATTCAAGCCGGAGCTCAACCCGCGTCAGAACTTGTTAGAGTGCGGTGCCGGTGCTGTGTCTCGTTAACAATCTTTGATTTTATTTGAACGCAAAGACCAAGAGACGTGGTTAGGCCCAGGCTACAAAGGTGCCAGTGGTCTACAGGGTGCTCGTAAACCATGGTGTCAATTCCACCCATACAAAGCGTTGGTGTCACCGCGGACACCTGTGATGACTTCCAGGTATAAGTATACCCAAAGAAACTAACGTTTCTTTTTCTCATTTCTATTCTTTTATTTTATTTTTCTGATGTAAGTTACTCTTAAAAAGAGAAATCTTACCCATAGTTGATTTTCCCATCAGACTTCGATCAAGGGTGCCTGCCTTACCTTGTTCAATTATGAAACATTGTATCTTAACTTAACTTATTTATAGAGATCCACGGTGTAAAAAATCCATGTGATGCGATAATTGCATCCGCAGTCTGCACTAAGTCTAACTAATGTGCCTCGAATAAAAGAGTTTAATCCCTTAAGCCGACATGTTCGTCGTTCGACTTTTCCTTTCACATCGTTCCGCTGCATAGTGAGTAAGTACTTAGATATTAAACCACATAAAGTGCATTCGCATTAGTTCAGGGTTGTTGTTGCTTATCTGCGGCTGGTATCCATATTACCCGAACCCCTCAAACAATGCCTGACCACGGTACTCAAGCCCAACAAAGCGCAAATCCGAAGCAAGCGTATCAAGGGATGAAGGAGTAAGCTTTGCACATTCGAATTTCATAGCGGACCCGAGCACAAAACACGTTGACAGCTGCTAAAGTGGCGTTTCAACGTGTTTATTAACGCAGCCATCCGAAGGTATTGTAGACTCAAGGCCCAAAAATGATGTTGTTATTTGCGTTTGGCGTTGAGTTCAATTGGACTTTCTTCATGGCGTATCCCGAATTACCGGTTCTGTGCTTCTGTACGCCGAGCGATGGTAATTAAAACGTCTGTTTTATTACATCTTAAAAAGTCAGATTTAATTATGGGCACGGAGCAAGAATCATCTCGCTCCAATCTTAGTCTGAGTCTTGGTCCTCTCTCGCGTGCAGGAAAAAATTGAACGCGATGCTCTCATGTTCTTGGTGCGTTCCAAGTCATCCACACATTCTTCATCTTCATCTGCTGGGCGCTGCATGTGCGTGAGCGGTGGAGAAGAGTCAACAGAGTCATAAATCAGTTCCGGTTCATGTAGTACTGTCTAAAAATTTCGGCAGCTCCTTTGATTTACATGCATTGCTGCGTGCAGTGTGCAGTGAGTGCACCGGTTCGAGGTTATACAGGGCTTGATATCGAAGAAAATGAAAAAGGAAAGACTTCTGAGTCTGTCTATACTAAGATGTTTGCGTGACACCATCTTGTATGTTTTGGTAATCAAAATAATTCCAACAAGAAACACGCAAGACTTGCTAAGATGAAGATGCAAGTAAAGAAGCTCAACAGTGAGTGAAGAAATGAACAGGTTGTTTGTACGTTTACTGAATGCTTGTGAACATGCGCCAAATCCGTAATCAATCAATTGAATGATTAATTAATTAACTTCTGCCAAATAATAAATAAACAAAATCGTTGCGTCTTCAGTACTTTTTTGGTTGTTTCTTCCTATAAGGTAGGTGCGGATGCACTTTAGACAAACGCGTCGTGAGAGGAAACTGCTTAGCGTTTAATTGACGTGCGGAGATAGGCCTGGCGATGAATGGACGCGCAAGCAAAGCACACGTTAAGATAAGGTTGTTTTCGGTAATTTATCCACTAATTTTTCGAGCCTCGCCAGCGCTGTAGAAGAGTCGTAAAGTGCTCAGCTTCGCGTCGCGTCGCGTTGGTCTACCTGCATGCAGCCCATATTAATGCACTTGGCCCAGGATGATGACGATGATGATGATGACGTGCGTATTCGCTCCCACACTTCGCTAGACCCACCGACCAACCACTGTTTGTGTATTTATTATCCAATTCTTTCTGCTTCCTTTGTAATCGGTCGCCTCGTATCTTCTAATTGCAACGTTCGCTCAACCAAGAAGAGGAAAAGAGAAGAAGTGCCATGAAGTCATCAATAGCGACACTCCAGAATGCGATATCGGCTAAAGAGCGAAGCCGTCTTCAGATCTCTTCCGCCTTCTTCTCGGTATTCCGCCCAGCCAACGACGCTTCAGGTGAAAAATGGCATGTGATTTACGATTTCTCCGATTCTTCGTAAACGAGCAAACAAATTCCGTTCTAATAATCACCTACATATTGACGTGTTGATTTATCTCGTTAGCAAATTGGCAAATCTAAAACTTGTTTTATTCATATGGATTCGAATTTCGGCGATTTTAAGTTAGGCAACCAAAGTCGCCTAAACTAATCTACTGAGAAATTAATGAAGTAATTTACGCATAGAACAGAGCGATCAGTCGTCGCCCGGATAGAATTTCTTCATCTCATCGTCTTGATGCATCAATTTAGTCGTATATGATGATCGGCGGCGCGGTGTTTCTTAAACTTTTTTTCATAGGGTGTGGCAACCAGCCAGGTTATAAACCCATGATTACCAACCACCAAATCATCTCCAACGAGTTCCAAACAACGCAAGTGTGGCGATGAAATTCGGAGATGAAAATTACTATATAAGACCAGTCTACCTACCAGCTTAAGTGTAAAAACAACTGGCACTCCATCCACTCTGCACCAAATTGGATGGAATATCACATTTGGAATTAGATGTCAAGAAGAAAGAACAGAAAGAAACCCGATGAGCAAGAAACGAGAGACTTTGTTTGCAAAAACCACAAATTGCATATTTGCTGTAATCATTGTTGAATCAGCATTACAGTTTTCTTTGTTGAGAGCGGCGGTTGAGCATTTATTGCTCGTGGCTCCTTCTGCCTTGCTACATTATCATCAACCTTGGCGAGCATCCAACTCTGATAGAGCCATGAAATGAGTTATTACATAGAATTTTCAATCGGATTTGATATTAGATCCCAGATTCAGCTGATACGCCATGATGTTGGCAATGTTTAGCGGCAATTACTGCATGTTACCAGTGAGTTTTAGTTTCAGTTTGACTTGTTGTGCTCTAGCAGCATTTACAATTTTTCACGCATGCGTTGAAGCATAAATGATCATATCACGCTATCATTTTAATGGTTTCATTGTGGAAAAGCAGAAAGTTCGAGATTTGTTTTGCTCAATGTCGAACATGCAGAGTTCATTATACTTGTACTTCTTGGCGCTGGTGCTGCAGTGCTATTTCAATTTTATTACTCTAGGCACACACAGAGACTATTTATATCACCGGAAATTTTAGTTCCGGAATAAAAAATGCGCCGGCTAATCGACGCAATGTGTTTAAAAAGCATCCAAATGTCATTGCAATTAGGAATTTAATCGCGTCTAATTATCAGCGCACGCCAGACCATCGCCAGCCGCTTAGCGCTTCATTTAATTTGAATAATGAGAAATAATATACGAGCCAAGCATCTAACAAAAAGCCAACCAACTCAACTCATTCACAAATCGCGCGCGGTTGGAGACCATCAAGCACAAGCGCAACCACGCAAGCTGAAAGTGAATCGTTCAACTAACTCGTAAACTAACGTCAGCTATTTATAAGCGCACCATGCATTCTGATTAACGAAAATTCACCCGACTGTTAAGTCTCTCGTGATAACTTGCATTGCAATGGCAGCTAAAATAGTTTGCTAATAATTTGCGCGCAGTGTTTTATAAATAAATGCGTTTCTTTTGTTCGCTTGGTTGCCTAGTGTAATCAAACCCAAAGCGCGTGCTATTTTGCACAAACAAAGGCATAAATTCTGCAATCTGCTTTGTTTCGTCAGTCCACATATGAACGCCAATAAATTAAGTTCGACGCTTGCGCTTGGTCAAAGACAATTCCCTTTGGGACGTATTTATATGCACTTACTTTCATTTGTTTAACGGCCCTCTGAAGGGGCGTGTTGCGCACTTTGTTGCTTCTCTTATACAGTTTGAACAAAGGGCTTACCCCTTTGACGCAATGTCATTTGAATGCATTAAGGAGTCTATTATTTCAGTGCGTTGTTGATATTTTACAGATCAATGCATCCAATCAATACCTTATTGTAGTTGCTTTTGTCGATGACAAAGCAATAATATTGAGTGAAACTGACATGATATCAATGAGCGAGGCAAAAACAACGTCCCAGCGACGTTATTGTTCTGTAATTTGTGTGCGGCGTAACGTATTTATTAGGTAAACGCAAACAAATAAATATCACGCATCAACGCATCATAAATAACCAATTCAAAGTAAATGTACTGCATGATTCGCCATAGGAAAAGTCAGTTTACGACTTGGGCATATGTACCTTGCAAATGAAATGTATTCCTTTATGAAATTATCCATAACCTTCTTATTACGTCTTATCATCCTTTGACATTTGTACATGGTAACACGCCATGTTTGTTTCGAAGAAAATTTCATATATGTACAATACAATGTTAAACAATTTACATTGTAAATTTTACACGACAAAAGCTATCAAAGTATTGGTACTTACCATTGATGATAAAACTGTACTAAGATGATCTTAAAGAGAAACCACACTACACTACATAACGGTTGTAAACTTGTAAAATTGCATCTTTTTGCAATTAATAAACCTGCTGTTTCGCCGGCGAATTATTTTATCACTGTCGGTAATATCAATGTCGGTAACGAAATAATAGTTACATATTTTGGCGTTTTAGCGCCACCTACTTGTTCTTAAAGTTCGTAAAGTTGGTTATGTTTTGGTGCATATAAACCACATTTTTGTTATTAAATTCCGTGATATATTCTTAATAATAATGACAACAGAAACTGACGATGTTCCAACATTATCTGCGGAGACTTTTCTTGCCCTGCAGGAGTTTTACAAGGAACAAGAAGAACGAGAGGCAATTGTTTTACAAACTAAATACACCATTGAAAATGATAAATACATCGATATAAGTGAAGATTGGGTAAAAATATTAGTCGTTTGTTATTTTTTATCATTAATGTATGTTTTAACAGCAATTAAGCCAGTTTTGGTATGATAATGAAACAATAGACAAGCTTGTTCAACTAGCGTTAAAAATTGTGGAAAACAAGGGAAGAGTTGCTTTAATATCATGCCCGTCTTTGTACAAAAAGTTAAAGAAATCTGCTGGAGACAATTGCACAATTCATGTTTATGAATACGACAAAAGATTTGCGATATATGGGGAGGACTACACGTTTTATGATTATAAGTCTCCTTTGGGGATACCGAAAGAAAGACGGGAATTTTATGATCTAGTTATAGCAGATCCACCTTTTCTATCAGATGAATGTCTTACGAAAACTGCCGTTACAATAAAATATTTAGCAAAGCAGAAAATTATTCTATGTACTGGGAAAACAATGAGTGACATGGCGAACAGATTGTTATCTTTGGAAGAAACCTACTTCCAACCGAAACACAATAATAATTTAGCAAATGAATTTGGTTGTTATACTAACTTTGATATTAATGTATAATATAAATATAAAATCCATAGCTTCGTAATTGTTTATTTACCCGTCATCCAAATATTGATCAAACATTCAAATCACGAATCGTATTTCTAGAAATGTAAAAACACTTTTGACTGACAAATATGTAAGTATAGTTGTCATAACGTCGTCGGACGTGATCATTTTTACATTTTGAACTGAATTTTAAAGAAAATTAAACTGCAAAATGGTAATTGCCCGCGAATTTCGTGACTCTTTACATCGTCCATTGCCAAACGCGCCCACCCCAAAGGGTTGTCGGGTTGTACCTGCATTTACTATACAAGCGCTTCAACGGGGAACATGCACTTTGCCGCCGCCAAAAACAAACTATTTGAAATCCCGCACACCTCAGGAATTTCAGCGAGCCTTTCGAGTAGCGTATAATCGGGGCGAGTTGCCCATTCAAACGGATCCAAAACGCACCAGCATTGTCTGGAAGGTATTTTGATACTAATTTTAAACTTTCATAACTAAACTATTATATAACCCCTAGGTGAATATCGACAAAATTGATTACAATCATTACCTACCCGTGTTTTTCGATGGACTCACGGAAACGGAAGAACCATACATATTTTATGCAATGCAAGGTATATGCGATCTTTTGAATCACGCAGGCCCAAAGGTATTCCCCTGCATCCCTCAACTGATCATACCTATGAAACGGGCATTGAACACTAACAACCGAGAGATTATGATTCGAACTTTAAAGGTCATGCAACATTTGGTAAAATCATTTGAAATGGTCGGAGAGGCCCTTGTACCATATTATAGGCAACTGTTGCCTCCGCTCAACTATTACAAGGAGAGAAATGTAAATTCGGGAGACGATATTGACTATAGTCAGATGCAAGGTGTTAATCTTGCCGACACTATCAATGAAACGCTAGAAATTCTTGAACTGCATGGCGGAGAAGATGCATTCATTAATATCAAATATCTTTTACCCACTTACGAATCTTGCGTAATGAATTAATTTCCACAAAATATATCGGGATTGCTAATATAATATTTTAATAAAGATGTAATACAGCATTAGAAGAACTAATTGTAAGCATTTAGAAAAATATTAGTACATATTGTGCTTTTTAGTACTGCTGAAGAATAGTTAAAAAACTTAATTACACAAAAACAAACTTTAATAAAGATACACAGCAAACACTACAACCACCGCAAAAATGGATTGCTGAAATATAAAAAATCAGTTAATTTAGAACTTAGATCTTTAAATTTGAATTTTAAACTTACATTCATAAAAACTTCACTTGTATATCCATCAGTTTCAGAGTCCCAAAGACATCTTAACCCTGATTTAACACCAGCACCTTTTAATTCACCAATGGTGACCTGAACAATGTGCTTATATCGCTTCATTCGTAATTCTACAATAAACATACTTATAGTTAAATAATATAACAGAAAAAACGTTTAACTTGCCTCTAATATTCTGATTGACTAACTTTGCTATGTGGATGGTCCATTCTTGTGCCTTTTCAGTATCATATTCTTTCCCTTCTAGAGTGTCAAATAATACTGTTTGAATAACATCCTTAATCGGATTCTCCTTAAATCTGAAGTACCTTGTTTAAATTAAATACATAAAATCATTTATGACGTTACCTATCTTCTAGGCTTGGTTTAATCACGTAAGCACTTTGTGGAAGCACTGTATCTATATCAGAACTCTTCGAGGTTTCTTCTTTAGAAGCAAATTTTATATCTTTACTATCCATATTCATATCTAATATAAATATTGGTTAAAAAGTTAGGTTAATTGCTATTTATTTGTCTTACTGGTACTACCTTACTAAATTTGTGGGTCAATGTTATCTATAGTTTTATGCAGTGTTAAAAAGTTAACATGTGCACATAAATAACTGATAGATTGGTAATTATCTATCTTGTTTATTGTTTGGAATAAGTGTTGTCATGACAACATATGATCGGCCCCCAAATTTGACACTTCTTTTCTAGGTTAAACGTGTTTTTTGACATCAATGGCTTTTCAGAGTAACTTGATTAAAAATTAATTAAAAACATTAATATTATTTAACTGCAATGACCGACAAGGATTACGCGCCTCTGAGTACGGCCTGTGTGCGTGCTCTTCATGATAAACTTTACGAAAAGAGGAAACTAGCCGCAGTGGAAATAGAAAAGTAAGATATCAACAAATACAAGTACCAAAACATTACCATAATATTTATTTTTAGAATGGTTAAAGAATTTCATCAAGTCAATAATAAATTACAAATTAACCGACTTTTAAAAGTATTAGGCCAGGATTTTGCAGCATCGCCAAATCCGCATGCAAAGAAAGGTGGACTAATTGGCCTTGCTGCAGTTTCCATTGCTCTTGGCAAGGTAACACTATTCTATATTCTGTATTTATTTGTTTATCATGTTTTGAATTTGTTAGGAGTCTGGAAACTATATTGAGGACTTAATTAAGCCAATATTAGCGTGTTTCTCAGATGCTGATCTGCGAGTAAGATATTATGCATGTGAAAGTTTGTATAACGTAATCAAAGTGGCAAGAGGATCAATATTACCTTATCTACCCCATATATTTAAGAAGTTAAGTGTGATAGCGACAGATCCAGAACCTAATGTGAAGAATGCATCAGAGCTACTGGACAGACTCCTGAAGGATATTGTTACTGAATGCCATGAGTTTGATCTGGAAGGTTTCATGCCTTGCATCAGGGAAAAGTTATATGCCACCGGACATACAACTTTTTCACGGCAGTTTATTATTTCTTGGATATCAGTGCTGGACGCAGTTCCTGATATTAATCTGGTGTCATATCTCCCAGAACTCCTTGATGGATTGTTCACTATCTTGGATGATCCAAATCCTGAAGTGCAAAAAATGTGCGAGACTACTTTGGGAGAATTCATGCGAAGTATTAAAAGCGATCCCAGCGGAGTTGATTTCGCAAGCATGATAAATATACTGATACTACACGCACAAGAAAAAGGCGATTACTTAGTGCAGGTATGAACTTATAACTTGTAATTTGATTTGTTGAATTTTATGAGGTTCGTTAATTATTTAAAGTTTATGGCAATTACATGGATCAAAGAATTCGTCCAATTATCCGGACCAACAATGCTGCCGTACTTATCAGGGATCTTCAAGGCGATCTTGCCGTGTTTATCTTACGACACGGACGCTCGGAGAAGTATCCTTGATTATATTCTCTTCTTTCTATTAATTTTCTTTAACTTTTCCAACTTTTTTGCAATGCCTAATAATTTAAAATTCTTGTGTGCGGTATGTTAAGCCAATTATTATCCTTATTGCCTAGTGACAGACATAAAAGAAACTGCCACCGCGGTCAACTTCACTCTCATGAAGTTAATCACGCTGAAGGACGAAGGGAACGGCGATGTAAGAACACAGAAGATTGATGTCCAGTCGTTAGATTTGGAGATTGTCCTTGATGTCCTCACCCAATACTTAGCGTATAATTCCGTACAGACAAAAGTGGCTGTGCTTCGATGGATCCACCACTTGTACTCTAATTTGGAGTACGAAATGAATAAACATGTCATCAATGTACTATTTCCGGTATTAACCCGAACGTTATCCGATTCGGCGGATGAAGTAGTTCAACAATGTTTGATTGTAATTGTTGATATAATTCGTATAAAAGGTTCGTATTCTTGGATAAACATTTAAAAGTTAACCTAAATGTTAATGTTGCAGAGAGAAACGCCAATTATAGCAGTTATTCTGAAATAGCACAAAGTCACAACTATGCTGTACGGTTTCTGATCGATTTGGTTCAGACTTTTGCCAAAGATAAAAGCCTTTTGGAAGACCGTGGGTCTTTCATTATACGGCAGCTATGCTTGTTGCACAACTGCGAATTCATATACTGGCAGCTGGCTGAAATTATCTGCACGGTGGAGAATTTGAAGTTCCGCAGCTTAATGGTGGAACATTTGAACATGATTCTGATGACGTCGTCGGAATTGTTCGAGATGCGTAAAAAGTTGAAAAACTTGGATGACGATATGAGTCGAAATCTATTCGTTTCGTTGTACAAACTGTGGTGTCATAACCCAGTGGCGAACATTTCGTTCTGCCTGTTGGCGCAATGCTACAATCACGTTTGCGATTTAATCAAATTATTGTATCCTTTTTCCACTCAAAATCAAAAAGGTCTAGAAAAGTTTTATTTAAACGTATTTCCTTAACTGTAAACTTCCAGAGGAAATATGGAGATTACTGTGAGCTACTTGACGGAAATAGATAAGTTAGTACAATTGATCGAGTCGCCAATATTTGCATGTAAGTGGATATCAATAGAACAATATCGACGAAACTAATGACGTTTTCTAGATTTGCGATTGGATTTGCTGGATATACCCTGTGATCGTAACCTAGTGAGAGCTTTATACGGTTTATTAATGTTACTCCCACAAACTGACGCATTCCACACGCTGCGAACGCGATTAGCGTGCATTCCAAGTCTTTACTTGCATCGCGACAACCGTGACCAAACAGAAATACGACCGGTGCCCGAACGAATGGCAAGTATAGACTTTAAGGCTCTTCTCGACATGTTTGTGAAAACGCAACAGCGCCTAGAACAGTACAAAAAGGAGCAACGTGCCAAAGAGATTGTTACTTTAGACCGCGAGTTAAATGACTCGTGAATGTAAATAACTTTTAAAAATTTATACAAAAAATAGCCTATATGTATGTACCTACCCATCGTCAAGTAAAGTAACATTTTTAATAAAGATTCGCCGATGTTTATGTTCAGAGGCGGATATTGGTATTTATTCATCAAGTTGTTTGAAAATTGTTTAAACAAATAATCCTGCAAATACCAAAAAGCTGTAGAAAATATGTATTATTCGTGTACAAAGTAAACAAACGCCATTGCTACTCGGTGACCATGGGCTCAGCCTCAGAAGGGAGTTCGAGAAGCCGCGGTCCGTAGAGTAATACGTAAGCACAGTGCCAGTCACCACCGCCAGACAACTTTAAAATCTCCTCCGTGGTGACTGCAGATATAGTATTATCATCACATTTAATCCAGGTATCGTTAGA
Source organism: Aleochara bilineata (assembly GCA_003054995.1). Classification (NCBI taxonomy): domain Eukaryota; kingdom Metazoa; phylum Arthropoda; class Insecta; order Coleoptera; family Staphylinidae; genus Aleochara; species Aleochara bilineata. The sequence continues at coordinate 39,714 of NBZA01002371.1, forward strand.
TTGTTTTATCCAGCCAACGTAATGGCCACTCGACGAAGAGCGTCCGCGATGAGTAAGCACGGCCTGCAGGGTGTAATAGCCACTATTATTGCTGCCCAAATCGTCTTCGAACCAATACGGTGCGTATTTAACTTCTTTTTTATCGCCCTTAGTTTTATCAATTTTGGGCCCAACAGTGGCAACTTGTTCAACTAGAGCATCTTCATGTTCCTTGAACTTAGCGCGCATTGGAGCCAATTTTTCTTGCAGTTCCGCGGAGCACAATTCAAAAGCATCAAAGTCCATTGGAAATTTAACATCTTTAAGGATTTTCGCATTAATCGCTTCTTTTTCTTTATAGTAAAAGCGCACAAATTGTACCGTCAAATAGGCCGGCAGGCGACTAATTTTCGACTAAAATATTGTAAGACTTAGCAAAAAAAAACTTACGATGAAAAAACTTACAGTTTTGGTATAAACGGCATCCCTTTGTAAAACTTGAGACATTTTTGTTATTTGTTCTTGCATCCTCTATGAAAATATTTTTTGTTCAAACCGAAATAAATATATAAAAGGTTTTACTTACAGATCTAAGCCCGGAGTGCATGTACCTAACATCAGTAGATATAAAACAGCTCAATTGTAAAAATTCCTCTTTAGTTTTAGTTACTTCTTCATCTTCAGACTCAACACATTTCCATTCAACTTCAAATGTTCCGCCAAAATATTGGTCAATAATAGATCTGTAAGTTTCTGTACAATAAAAAGTTTTTAACAAATAGAAATATATTACTTATAACCCATGGCAGCTCCCGCTTCACTTCCGGCGTTTTGTTTAGGAGGAAGTTTCTGTTGCAACATGCGCATCATTTCGATCCAACATTCATTAGCATCCTGCTGAACGTATCCGCCATGTTCAGACTTTTCAGCAAACCTTGGCACCGCCTTGAGAAGCACTTGCAGTAATGTGAATGGAGCCACCGTTGTATCATTACCCATACTAGTAAATAAGTTCCTCAACACAGCGGTAAACGCTGGAACAATACCTTCTGTGAAAGTAACAACACCAACATAACTTTTTAAGCTATCTCTCAGTTCAGGCACTGTTCTTAAACATTGAACCGTAGCATTCATATAGCAAGTGTTGCCTAAATTAATAAGGCCTGCAGGTAGATCAAGCTGCAAATATTACAAAAACATTATACAAAAAAATCGTCTTAAAAATAGAATACACCTACTGCAGTCGCAAGTTCATTATCGTTCATATCCTCGACAAACACAGTCTTTTCCACAGGTTCCATAGGTACGTCTTCCTCCTTGCTGCCCATGAGAAGAACTGCAATGCCGTCCCGTAGCTTGAACGTACCCCATTCATCATCTTTGAGAGTGACTCCTTTTACCATCACTTTTTGCCTTTCTGGCTGAACACCAGTGATCGCAAACAATTGCGCTTTGAACAACATTGGCGGCTCGTCGGTATTTACTTCAATATCGCTAAAGGTCTCCTTGCCCCATTTTACTTTCACTAAACATATTCCGCACAAGATTACTTTGTAGCCAACGCTAATGATAAAGCAATTTTTATAGCAAAACACTTCTTGTATATCGTACGAAATGCACCGGCAAGAGAATATACGTATTTTTATTTACCTTTGAAAGTAGGCATTCTTCTCACTTAAATTGAATTCCAATTCACTACAAAAGGTAAGCACACAATGCACTTGAACACACTTAAAATGCAACTTTAATCTCACTCGTTAACAGTTTACTAAAAAAACCATCCGCTAGTTTTCACTGAAAGTCATTTGTCATGATAACCTAAAATTTTCTGAGTAGTTCGGAATTATGTCGTAGGTTGCGCTAGATTCGTACAAGTTTTAAACTTTTAAATGGGCATATATGTACTTATATTTGTACATATTATAACACTGGTTTCCATCCTTCATATGGTACAGAATCATTATACAATTTACAAAATCATCAATTAAATATAACGCAAAAGATGTAACGCAAAATCCTAACCATTTTTCGCGAAACTAGGACTAATATTAAGCTGTTTTCAGCCTTGACAGCTTCGTTATCTACGTGATTTGAACCTTTTTTTGGTATAATATTATTAGGATACAATAGAAAATATATAGATACAGAGAAAATACACAGATATAATAGAAAATAATTTCTCAGTTGGAATTAGAACTTAAAGGTTTGGCAATTTTGATAAATATCAAACTTAAAAATCGAATATCTCGCGTTCTGTGGCGAATATTGAGAAACAGTTTTCAAAAAGATTTTTGTTATATGAGGTTTGGGCTTTATAGAGTGAGGTTTGGAAATTTTGAT
>NBZA01002371.1:47908-63092 GCA_003054995.1 Aleochara bilineata
TACAGGTGTAGCGGAGATTATTCTAAAGACGCAGTGGAAAATATCTTTAAAATGCCTTGCGGCCACAGCAGTGAAAAATTACAGCATCTCTTTCCGTGGACTAGTACCTAATGAATTAGCTCACTTTATTGACTTACATGGACCATTGGAGAAATCCTGATGTACACCACTATTCATTCGCTTAATGCTAGAATTGTCATGCTTTATTTATATTGCAACACGGATAACAATTGTACATAACAAAGAAAGTTATTAAGTTTTAGGCTGACATATAACGATATTTTTGAATCTGTTTAAATATTATTTATTTTGAGTTTCATATTGCGCTGTACGACGAATTTCATGACAAACTTTGCTGGTGATACTATAAAATATAAATTTTAAAAGGTTAAAGTGCCCTAATAAAACGTTTTTCAAGTAAAGATATATATTGTCTTTTATTCTGCTAGAAGCTAATTTTTTATTGTAAGATGTTCGTTTATAACTATGTTATAAATGCAATTTCGTTCATAATTTACAACTTAAGACTAAAGCAGTCTTGTACTCTGAATGTACATTTCGAATAGTTAGTCTCGATTAGCTCATAGTCTGACTTTGTATTTAAATTACAATGACTCATACCAACGTATGGCTCATATACTTTGCATTGCTTTGCCGTATGAATGATTTATGCATCAATCAAGTCTTGCGTAGGCTCCTTGTGAGCCAAATATAGTGTAAGAATACTCACTAAAGCACTCACCAGGAAAATGACATCGAACCAGCGATGATAGAAATTAAATTGTAGATCGCCTAATACTTGCGTAATGATAACACGATATTCTTGCGGCATCGACATTCGAAGTAATAGTACTGACGATAAGAAATACATGCCCATGAGTTGCGCAAGTACTAAGACTATGATATTAGATGATTTACTCGATGATATCTTATTGAAAAACTAAACAAAAAAGAAGAACTTTCACTTTTAGTATAAGTTATATGTTGTTAGAGATACCTTTGTTAATGTTAAAAGAAGACCTCTTATCGAAGTAATCACAATGCATCCTACGAGAATGAAGGAAATGTGCTGTGACCAAAAGTTCACATCAATATTCAATCCCATCCAATGCACGGCAATTTCAATCCCGCGCGTCACAATGTCCTTCTTACCAACACGGTCAAAGACAATGTTAATCGTACACTGAAAGATGTTTGTTACTTGATATAAGTATATTTAGTTTTCTTTTACCACTTACGATTAGTATTTTCCACAAACAATACAAAGAAAATATATATCCTAGAAAATTAAAATATTTGCCTTGCCAAGTCTTAGACCACTCAATGCGTTCTAACATGTTGTGCTTTTCATGAGCCTCAAGAAACAGTTGCCTGCTTAACTCTTCTAAGCCAGATATTTCCAGTTTCAACTGGGATATATCTATATAAAAACGAATATTGTCAACACTGAGTATATTTAGTGTTTTAATACTTAATGTTTTACTTACTTTCTTGATTGTTTCTTTTATTGCCAATGGAGTTGAACATACCCCAAATCCCCTTCTTGTATAAACCACCATCTGGATTCTTCTCCAAACTTTGTCTCTTTGCTATAGCGATACGTTTCTTTTTCATTACAATCATTTCCATGGTTTGCATTAATCGTTTTTCTACCGTAGCCACATCAGCATTAGAAACTTCACGAATAAAATACGTCATGTTTGTATAAGGATAGTTAACTGCACCAAATCCAGAAAGAAGTGCCATCACAGTAACGCCAATCACGCCAATTCTTGAGACTAACTGCTCAATGCAAAGAATACCTTGCTTTGGATTTAATATGGGGAATGGTTCGCCAATCTTCCAAAAAATCGTTAGAAATATTATCCATACTAATATAGTTAAATGTTTTATATAGTGCGCTTTAACTAAAATAAAAAATCCGATATAGTTGAAGATTTCGCTTCAAAGTTCAACTTACCAAAACTTATGTTGCTAATGCAAGAGTAAGAAATATAGAGTGGGTTAAGAACTATTACCACAAATAGTAATGAATATAAAATTACAGACCAAAAGAATGTCCTTGAACTGAAAAGTTTTTGCAAGTTAAAACAGTTTTGCTGATGTAATCACAATCTTACCTTGCTTCTAACCAATTTAAAATTTCAAATATAATCAATTCAAACATAGTACATGATAGCATCAGTGTGAAAGAGAATATTAGATATACAAGAACATGTCGAACTTCATAGTCTTTAAATAATTGTTTCATAAAGAATGTTCGAGCACCTAGAAAAAATATCACCTGAAAAGAGACACGATGCTTAAAATGACTAAGATTTTCCTTGATCTTACCTGGGATATTAAAATCACTACTACGTCTTCGGAAAAGGCCATTGTTGTATGTTTTAAAGACTTATTTCTTAATCATAATGGAGTGTTTACATTTTGCAGGTTCACAATTTTAGACACCGACCGACGAGTTGGAACTTTTTGATAGGTTAGAATATTATGTGGGTGGGAGATATTTAGATTTAAATGAGTTTTTAAAAGTTTATATAAGTTCATAAAAGGTATCCATTGAACAATAACGCATACAAACTGATTTATAAACTTATTACTTTAATTATCTATACTATGTTATGATAAAATCAATAATATATATTTAGTATTTACAAAAAATACACCATACAGTCGCTTTAGTAAATTATTGGCGATGATGACAAATCACACATTTTTATAAAGCATATTTCAATCCTCTCAATTTAGTTTGTTTCTCATTTGCTTATCATTTAGAACCGCGTTATAATTTTTGATTTTACATTTCATCTACGATTGCTTCACGGTTTTCAAACTACATAAGATGTAACTAATGAAACTGAGGAAGTTACACAAACAAAATGAAATATTTTATTAAGGCAAATTAGTGTCAGCTATAGATGCAGCTCAGCTTCTCTTCTCAACCGATAATGTATTCAATTCGAAAAGAATAGCTTTATGTCCACAAAACATCTAAGAAATTTAGCAGAGCAATTAATATAACATGATTAATAATAAAGTTATTACGCAACACTGCTAAAAGGCTATCATTCCTATTCTCGAGTGTACATCCAAAAATATAATCTTATACTTAATAAAATCTTCATAAATCAAAAACAAATACATATTCTTATAGTCCAACAATTACCAACAGTGTTGATCGCTATTATCTTATCAATTTTTCTTCTAGCTAATGTGTACTTAGTTCTTTCTTTGACATCTCTAAGGTTTTCTTCTTTGTTTGTCTTCCTTATTCAAATTTTCACATCCGACGCAACTGTTATACTGCTACAGAATACATTTTCAATCGTCAAGTGTGTAATTCTTGACTATAATCTATCTCATCATTGCAACAAGTTACTGCACTATTGTAACATTACCTTATAGCTGAACGTATCCTACAATTCGCATTAATATGTTTTTCGGCCTGGAAATGATTTCTGTAACAGGCTAGTGGTTCATATAATTACAGAACGTAATTATGATTTTTCTACAGTACCGTAAAAGTCAATTTAAATTTGTTTCTTTACACTTTTGTTAATTATTGGTTGGCCTCATGTCACCTCACTTCATGGCAAAACGTACATGTAACACCTGATAAATTACACATAGAGTTTTTGACCATTATCCACCACACACAACATTAATAATATCGTTCATTAAACTGTTCTTCTCACAATTCTTATCCTTAGACAAACAATTGTTTAATGATGCCAAAGCATTCAGCTCCGTAAAAAGTTATTGCACACGAACCTGACTATACATCAATTAATTTCTTATCTCAATTTGTAATTCTGTCAGATTTAATTCGCACTTAGGCTAAAAAGTATAGACTTCTGATCTATATCGCTTATTTTGATTAGAGAATTGACAGAAATAAATGCACAAATAATCAAGTAGTTGTAAAAAATAAGCTATAGTAGTTATAGATCGAAAAATTACAAAAAGTTCAGTTTGCAGTCGGTGATTAATTCGGGTCATAGCTGTTATAATGAATCACATTAAGACAACATTAGGTATCATATGGTATCAGTAACTTGGAACTATTTTTCCCATAGATACATTTTACAGATGTATCTTAAAATCCATGTTAATTAAAATTGTAAATGTGTAAATTGTGCATTCCAGTTTCTTGTAATAATATTATGTTCCGACAATGTACATATTTGTAGTTCAGTTGATAGTAAAACGGACTGTATGCTCTCAGTATTTCTTTGTTGGGATGTTAATGTATGAATAGTTTAAGATGTTCGCGCCATGCAGTGTATGATGTCTCCCGAGTCAAATATGTGCGAATGTATTATACATGTTTATGTCAGTAGCGCTGTGGATGGCCCGCTTGTATATTTTGCAAACCGTGCCTGCTTCCTTCCCATCTATACATATTTTTCGCAGCAACATTCTATATACATATCCATGCATATGTTTTGTGCATGAACTTCATGATGATGGGGATATGAGATGCAGTTTTAGAGAATTGTGCACTTCCGCTTTGGCTTGACTGGCATCACGGGACACAAGACCGCTCGAATCGCTTCATCGAATACTGTTTTCAATCCCTTTTGCGTCAGCGCCGAACACTCGAGGTATTTCACTGAGCTGATTTCCTTTGCCATTGCCAACCCCTAAGAATACACAAATATTTCATCAAAATAAAACTTCAAAAGTAATAAACAGTTTTCTTTACCTGAGGATAAGTAATTGGTGTTAATTTCTTATCCTTCAGCTTCTCAATGGTGTTTCTGTCGTCACGTAAATCTAATTTTGTGCCTACTAAAATTATTGGCGTGTTGGGACAATGATGTCTCACCTCTGGATACCACTGTTATTAAAAAAAAATTAATTTCTATTGTAACTTGACCATTTTCGTTTTTACCTTAGCACGGACGTTTTCAAAAGACGCTGGATTAACAAGCGAAAAACATATCAGAAAGACATCAGTCTGTGGATATGAAAGTGGACGAAGCCGGTCGTAATCTTCCTGGCCAGCTGTATCCCACAAACCCAAGTTTATCGGTTTCCCGTCAACCATAACATTTGCAGAATAATTGTCGAACACAGTAGGTATATATTCCCCGGGGAAGGCATTTGTTGTGTAGCTTATAAGCAAACATGTTTTACCAACGGCACTGTAACAAACCAGGAAGAATTATGACATTTCTAATTGGATCAAGAGAATGAGAAACAAGTAGGCCAATCGTCTGAAATCATTGAAACCATGGACGAGCTAAGACCACAAGTGTGATTCAAGAATAAACTACTACAGGATAGTGGTCGTCGTAATGCTGACTCAATAAGTGCGCTCCGAACGTCACTTGCAGTCGATGGGTCAGCAGACCAAGCGACTTAATCACACGCTTTATGGACGAATGTGTCCCATTCGTATAATAATAGCAGCACAAAGATGAAAATATGAATGGAGATTACGTACCCGTCGCCAACAACGACGCATTTGATCGCCTGCATCCTCCCCTCGTTCGAGTTCACAAATTAAGCTAACTAGTTGCTTGCTGGGCGCCGCACAAGCCAAGTGAAAATACAATGATTGTTTGCTCCTGGCTGCCGCTCGCGCCGAAGAAGAGCAACACTCGCGAAGCTTCTACACAGTGGGTGTGTGGATAGTCCAAATAGATTGATATAAGCGCACCGTGTAGTTATATCGTCACTGTGCAGGCGATGAAGGCCACGATTGCAGGCAATCCGGGTGGTTTGATGAAAATGTTTCTACACTAGCGAGCACCATACGCGCTATCACAAGCAGTAGGCTCCTCTCCTCGATCGCCCACACCTCAAAGATCATTCAGCAGTGCACTGCGCGAAAATCACTAAGCCGCGTTCACCAATCTCGCGAATTATGCGATATGTACCTGCGAACCGTACAACGCCCCACACGTAGTAGGCGACCAAATGCTAATAAGCCCAGCAAGAATATGAGAAAACGCGTATGACAAAACCAGTGGGGACATTTGCCTTCACACCACACTAAATTCTCATCATTCTTCCACATATACTAGAAAGACTACGAGATACACACATGCACTTGTTTGCAGGAGCTACTGAACAACACTGGATTAGCTGAACCAATTGTTAAGCTACAAAGATGAACTAACTTTGAAAATTATTGTAAGAATATAAATAAAATTAATTAAAACTTAACCATATTTATATTATTTTTGCTTCAACCACTTTTTACATAACGATATATTTTTAAATATCAATTTATTTAGTAAAATAAGTCTACAAGATTAAACAAGAATTTAGTTAAACTCAAAAAAGTGGTGGCGCTGATAACGTTTTAGTCTCAACTTTTAGTACCTAACTAGTAGAAGTGGCTTAGCACTAGCAATGTTGTGTTTACACTCGATGGCAGCAATATTTTCTGAAAATAATTAAAATAACAATGACTGAAGTGATTGAATTGTTATTTTTTGATACTTTCGCTCATGAGAACACAGAGGTATTTATACAATTATCTTAGTTTCTATGTTATTATACAACTTTCTCTTTAGGAGCTTAATTTAGATTTGGTGCAATTCACGAAGCCGGTGTATGTTACCGAAATTCGTATTATTCCGCTCGGGGCAAGAGTACAAGCTGATTTTCCCGGTGGTGTGCGTCTAGGCGCAACAAATCCAAGCCAGTTTCAAATTGAATTCTTTGTCAATGATCTTGGAAAGCCTGGAGCTAGTACATTTGAGACTCTTGGCGGATTTGAGTATAATCAAAATGATTGCATCAATCTTATGTGCGGCAGTGAAGAAAAGTCAAGAAGAATACCTACGGATGGACTGGTGCTTCGAGGGTGGTATACCACAATCACTTTGGCTGTGTATGGCACATTAACAGTAAAGATTCCTGCTCCTGCTACGCCGCCAGTTCCTTCACAATCATTATCTCAATCAGGACAAACAAATGAGATACAAGCTATTATTACACAGAACACAGTGAAAACTGAATGGAATCAAGAACCGGTTCAAAATATAGTACCTATTGATTACAATCAACCTGCAACCACACAGTATCCACAGCCGTATTCTGGTTCAGACAACAATTACAACCCTCCATCAGAATACAATGAATTTTACAATGAGCCGCCGAAGGATCCACGTGCATATCATCATACGCCGGAGACAGATTGGGATACTAAACCTCGACGATCGGTTGATGCTGAACCACTGGCTCGTGGACGCGATTCAAATTATCAGAAACCTGATGAGCATGATTCACATACGGATACACACCGTGATAGGGACCGGGATCGCGATCGCGAGCGTGATAGAGAAAGGGATCGCGATCGAGACCGAGACAGGGATCGAGATCGCGAGCGTGATAGAAACGATAGAGAACGAGATAGGGATCGCCGGTACTCCAGGTCGCACAGCCGTGACCGCGACCGGCCTATACGTGACTTGAGGGAAGTGAGCAGGGATAAAGATTCCAGAGATTCGCGGGATTGGGATAACGATCGAAAAGAATGGGATCGAGAACGAGATCGAGATAAAGATCGTGAGCGTGATCGCGACAGGGATAAGGACAGAGATCGTTATAAGCATCAAGATTTCAGGTAAATTTTTCAAAATATTTATAAAAGTATAAAACGTTTGATAATTTTGTTTATTATAACAGAAGGTATAACGATCGAGATTCAAGGGATTCTAGGGATGGTCGAAGCACCAGGGATAGGGACGTGCGACGTGACAGTCGGGAACCTAGAGAGACTCGGGACGAACCACGTAAAAGGCCTCGCACTCCACCGATACATTCACCGAAGCGTCCACATACACCACCTAACGATCGCAAAGTGTCACCAGTTAAAGAAGAAAAACCACCAGTGATTGTTGAAGATAAATCGGTTAGAGAAGCACGAGAATCTAGAGACATCCGGGATTCTAGGGATACGCGTGATGGTAAAGAAGTGCGCATGGAAAAGGAAGTGCCCGATATTAAATCAGTTCTTCTTGAACTTCGGGAATCATCTGTTGAGGAAGTAAAAGTTGATGGTAAGGATGATACGATGGATGTTGAAGAGTTTGAGCCGATTTTATCCGACGAGGATATAGTCGATGATTCTGAAAGTTTCCAAGAAGACTACGATTATAGTGCGTTCACGAACAATGACGATCTGTTAAAGTTATTTACACCAGGAACTACGCCTTTGGCCTATTACGAAGCTCGAAAATTATTGACTATTTCTAATTCAAAAGTGATTGTTCATGATCATCTGCGCAATGTTATTACAATTGTAGATGATTTTTTCAAATCAAGCATCACGCAATATTCCTGTGGGAATTTTGAGCAGTTAAATGCTGGTATTAAGGAAGAGTTTATACATTTAGCGGAGAAAGTAACAGCGACTTTTGAAGATTCGTCATTTTTCTGTAGCATTTGCGAGTTGTGCGAAAACAAAGATAAAGTGATTGACGAAGATGCGTTGGTGAATCAAGTAGAGAACATTCTTGCAACATTAAGTAATTGGTTAATGATTGCGCTAGATTTTTCACTCGCGAATGCGCAGGAACAACCAGCGTATAAAATCAGACATTTGCGTTGCGGTATTAAACTGTGCGAATGGGTGGTGGAGAGTCCGCTTTTTGTAAATTATTTATGGCAGAAAAAATGCTATATTCATGAGGTTTTAATTGATCTTTACGGGCGTGAATACATGTCATTGTCAGTGAAATTGCTCATCTTGAAAGCCTTAGACAATTATCTGTTGAATAAGCAAATGATGGAAGCGTTTCTTATGGGGATTAAGTCTCCGGATGAGCTGAATGGTTACCACGACCTTGTGCCAATTGAAGATCGCAGCGGCTACAAAACGATTGTACAAATGATCGAAGCCAATCCATCGGCGCGGATTAAGTTCGCTTTGAACTCGATTCTAAGAAAGATGAATCTCTTTGATGTTTTGCATAAGTTGCGATTGGAAACAATAAATATGTGCAAAGAGAACGCGCGTCCAGTGTCCGAAGAAAGCTTGTTTTTTATTGCGCGAGCGCTTGAGTTTGTTTTGAATAGCATTCACATTGGTTCGTTTGTGTTATCACAGCCTAAGAGATTTCTGCCTATAATGGCGCAATTTGAAATTTTGCGTAGCGCGGATGCAAAGGATCCAATGATTGAGTTATTGAAAATGAATAATTTCTTAGAAATTATGTTGGTTTTCTTCACAAACGTACAATTGAAGAATAATGTTTACGTGAAATACACCCTGTATCAGATTATTAACGAGTTACAAGGTACTCAGTGCGGTCTTTCATATTTATACGAAAATGTCGATTGCGTGAATGTGCTTATTAAGATATTACTTCAAGGCGACGAAGATCAGTTTCATCCTGACACGTTAAACTCACATCATCTAGGAGTAAAGATCGCATATAAATTGCAAGCCTTATATCACCTTTCGCTTTTAGCAGAAAAACAACATGATTGTGATGACGTAAAAGTAATTGATGAACTTCATGCACTATTCTGTTTAACATTCACGAATAGTGGAAAGTTTGCAGTGGCCGAAGTCATAGGCTACGGAAAAAATTTGGATATTTTATTGCATTACATTCGCTCAGAAATAATCACAAAAGTTGTTAAAAGCTGTGGAGTTGCTTATATTTTAGATATAATTGCATGCGTTATTTCAACCGTGTCTAACATACCGATGTTAGAGCTGTTTCGAAAACCTTTATTAGATCTGATAAATCAACAACAGTTGGATGAAATATTTGAGGCATCTGAAAAGCGAACTCTCTTACGAATTAATGAAATTGGCACGTATTTACAACCCTTTGAACATTTTTCTAATGCGTACGATGTTGCAATTATTGTTGAGCAGATTACAAAATGTTTTGGAACAATTTCGACATCTCCCGGAAATGTATTGATACCTTTGAGAATATTAGAGCATATTGGAATATCTCAACATGGGAATCGCGGGAATGTGCAGGAGAATCCATTGAATCACTTTGTAGAACTCAAATATAAGCATATGATTTTGCAATTATTTACTTTAGACGGAGTGAATCTGCTTGGACATGTTCTACAAGAGATATGCGATTATTATGAACAACCCTCCATGCACACGGCCACTTTTGCTTCGTCTATTGGATTGCAAATTGTGAACGTTATTGCGCCATGTGTATTGCTTCTTAAACAAATGCTAACGTATGTGATTCAATGTCGAAATACGCACTTTAAAGATCTTTCTGCTGTACCCAAACTGTTACAAGTATATACATTGTGTTATACATACCCTGCGGCGTCACTTGGATTTCAACAAGCAAGGAAAATATGCGCGGAAGTTATAGAAACGTTTTTAGTTTATACTCAACCGGTATCTGAAGAAATACATGAAAAGGATTCACTAAACAAAAGTTTGTGGACTTTACTTTGTGGCGAAATTATTAAGTATACTTTGTCAGCGCCATATACTTTTCTGTCAGGGCTGTCTATATTTTCGGAAATCTTACCACTTCCGTTACCAATGCAGAGTTTAGATGTCTTGCGCGAAGACGAAGTGACATGGGCGATTAACTTACGGAAGTTATGGTCGGCTCATTTGCATTGTCATTCAACAGCGTTGCATGAATTAGTTGGCAAACTTTGCACAACTAGTTACCAGCCGCTGATGAACTTATTGCGGAAAGTAACCGCACAAATCGCGGATTTGGCATCAAATTCTGCTATCATGATTGCGCGCGGGGTACTTGACAATGTGCATTCTGCAATTGTAATAGGCGATGAAGTCCCTAAACTGGTCTGTAACGGTCATATAGCTAGATTGATGAACTTCTTTGCTTGTTTGGTAACGCACAATTCATTAAAGGCTTCCGTTTTGTATTTGTTAAGTAATGCTAGTAATGCGAAAGGTGATGAGAAGTACGGTGCGATTATCAATGCGTTTGCTCAGATTTTGCGGAGTACCAGTAATGTTTCATCGCATGTTTCCACTCAGGAATGTATTCTCAGTATATTGCAAAGTTTCTGCGATACGGAAATAACTCTGTTTCAACTTCCGGGCGCATCGAGCGAAGTATACCTAGCAAATGCGCTTCCATCTAAGGAATATCTAATCATATTTCTCAATACGATGTTAGATCATATTAATGCCGAAAATTCGTTTCTTACTTATCTGCCAGTGCTGCGAACTCTGATGTTATTAACTGAACACGATTACGGTTTCTATCACCTGCGCGAGTGTCTGCTAAAAGAGCGCAAAACTTCAGTGTTTCAACTACTCTTGAACAAGCTGGAACAAAACTTTAGTAAAGATAACACTGATTGCTTGAACACTTTAAGTACATTTATCGAATTCCTGCGGATGTGCAGTGAGGAGGATATGAACGCTACAGATTTGCCATTTAGTTCGCGTAAAATGAAACTGTCTATACGTGAATTACAATCTTTGATCGGTTGGGCGGAGGATAAAACGGAGGAGCACTTTCTTGTAAAAGCCGAAGAAAAATTGAAAAAATTTCAAAATGATGATGCGTCTTTTGATAGACTTGTAGAGAACGTCCAACTGACTTTGTCTTTGCTGAAAAGTTCTCCGAATACAGTTGCTACATATACGGAATCTGTCTTGCCGCCGCCGGATAATCTAGCAAGTCAATTTGCCGGTCGTATGATTTATTCTCCTGGAGATGTACAGGATGAGCATCTGTCTGCCACGTATTGGTTGTCGGCCGTTAGCGAGGAAACTGAAGCTGACGCTGAACATGTCACCTGTGATTTGTACGACATTTGTGTCAAGGATTTATCAACTGATGTAAATTTAGTGAAGCAAGTTGAGAAACTTTGTCGAGTATGTGTTAACGAATCACCTGATGGAGCGGCGGTTAAGGAAAAGAGGAATACTCAAAAGGATAAGATGAAGCGACCATTTGTAGCATCAATGCGAGGTCGTGGATTTCCACGGGCGCTGCAAGTGCGATCAGATTTATTTCGATCGAGACCTCCTAATACTTCAAGACCACCATCTTTGCACGTTGACGATTTTGTCGCATTAGAAACATGCGGTGCTCAGCCAACTGGACCAACAGGATATAACAAAATCAGTAGAGAACTATTGGCGACTGGAAGAATGGCAAGGAACCCCCGTGGAAGGTCATTTGTTACTTCAGAAAGATCTGTTCCTTATCGGCAAATGTAAGGAATTTAAACTATTTAAATAACCCATGATAATTTTTGAGTTTTTTAGGTCCTGGTGGGGACAAGGAAGGACACCATACTAAGTTTAGACATTGTATTTTACATCGCTGTGACTATTCATTCAACAAGTCATCTTTTTCTTTTTTTATGGAAATTATGCATGGGTTTATCGGCTTTGACTACAACCCGATCATCAGATGTTTTTATTAGCATATACGATAAAGATTTTAAGTAGTTTTAGGTGCATTCATTGCTATCAGTGGAATAAAAATGACTTTGCTGACTTTAAAGTTTTATTATTAATGAAGACGGATTATTTCAAAATATTTACAAGAACAAGTGCGAAAGTTTTGTAATTTCCAAATAGTATTAACACACGCATGGAAATGAATACTCATTCACCTAACATACAAAGCGCTTGAATTTATCAACAATTGCTTTCGACTCACAACATGAATATTAGGTGTTGTTTCCAGGATCAGTTCGCAATTTGTGTTGTTGGTGAGACTCGAAATGTTTATAGCTAAAAGCGCGTTAATCATTATTACTATACTAATACGTATATCCAAGGGGATAGATATTAGTTTTGGTGTTGTACATTTTAAACATGGAGTGCATATCATCCACGAAGGGACGAAATGGTGTGGGATGGGCAGTATCGCTGAAGATGATGACGACTTGGGACGGTACTCGCAGCTGGACTCGTGTTGCCGAGCGCATGATAAATGTAAAGAGTATATTCTCCCAGGCGATACCAAATATGGACTTTTAAATGAATATCCTTTCGTTCTGTAAGTAAAAATCACTACAAATTAAATACAATTTAATAGTTTATTTGATTTATAGGAGTCATTGTGACTGCGATTCGAAATTGTACAGGTGTTTAAAGAATGTAGACGCATCAATAATAGAGAAAAGTCAAGCAGATGACGTTGGAAGAGAATTTTTCAACACGTTGACAATGAATTGTTTTAATTACACACATCCTATGGCATGTGTGGAGAAAGAAAAACGAACTTTTAGAATATCCATTGTACCAATTCAAAAAACGAAGTGCATAAAGTATTCCGTTGATGAAACTCAACCTAAAGAATGGCAATGGAGGCAGCTGCCTTTCTATTGAAAGGATAATCCTCATTGTTGATAAGGAACAACAAACAAATTAAAACGTATTGCAATGGTTCTTTAAAACCATGGTTTATAAAATTATTTCAACGGTTTTTAGTAGTTACTTAGTAGTTAATTTACATTTCATTTACTGCTAATGACGTAAATAATTATACGTAAAACATAACATTAGATTTATTAAGTATAAGCTAACATCAAATATTCAAAACATTTTTCATATTTTCCCGCCAGATGCATATGCACATGAAATTATTCAAAAAGAGCGTCGTAATCTGGAGGAATTTGTTTAGTCTTAAATTGAATACACTTATAGAATTTCTCAGGTCCATGATAGATTTTTGAAACTTCAGGGCGTTTTCGCATTTCTCTTCTCCATTCGCGTAATTTAGCAAAATCTGCATCAGTTAATGGTAATTTCTCCCCTAGAATCATGGGTACGACACCAGCGCGCTCTCCCCATGGCCAAATCATGTAGTCCACCATGTTCGGCGTATCTCCGCCAAAGTACGTGCCTTTCGCTGCAACTAAAGCATTTTCAAGAAAATTTAAATGTGGTCGGAAGTCTTCAAGCCACTCCGCTGGAGATTTTTGCTGTTTGCCCAAGATAAGGTCCGTGAAGACAGCTGTTAACTCCGCAAACCTTTTGATTATGTCTTGCTGCACTTGCTTCTCATTGGGGTCATTAGGGTACAATGGTGGTTCAGGGTATTTGTCATTTAAATAATCGCAAATATCCAATGATTCAACCACAATCTGTGATCCTGTATCCAATGTAGGAACCTTTCCTGTAATCCGCAATATGACGTCATAGTAAGGACAACTTTCTTGACATTATAGGTTATGAGTAGTGCACGTTCAATCATTACCTTCTGGATGAATCTTGAAGATCCATTCGGGTTTGTTGATCAAATTCACATTAACAACGTCATGTGGAATGTTTTTTATATCAAGGATAAGGCGAGGTCTTTGAGCATATGGACAAAATTCCATTGAATACAAGCGCAACTTTCCTTCTTCTTTTGGAGGACACTCATCTCCTACATAATTAAAGTATGTATTTGATTTCGCTAATATTAATTATATTTATGTCTTTTACCTGTTCCCAAATGTCTTTGACTCATTTTCTTGAATAAATGAAGATGTAATATCGTTGTATATGCTGCAAGATATGCAGGAAACGCAGGAAGCTAAGAGACTGAGGCGCGCAAGGAGAGGCGCGGTTAATTTATACCAGCGACTTCGTGCTAAATATTCTATAAAAACTAGTTTTTTCTGTCTGCATAAACATCTATGCCACTTTATAGATAATGTATATTATCAAAGCTCTTCACATGAAGGATGTTGGAATTGACATTGCGATTTATTTATCTGTAGTTTGTTTATTATGGATAAAAAACAGAGTATTGTTTGTATTGCAGAAATAATATATTATAAAGTGTGCCATGCTGTTATATATAATGAGGTTCAGAATTGATAAGGAAACGTAAATGATTAAGTAAAGAGAAAAGTTCATACAGATATGATATTTTCATTACTTTAATGGATAATTATTCTAATAATATTGTTTATGAATATGTTATGTTTGAATACGCAAATGTAACTTTGCAGCTTCGAATTTTTTTATAATAACATTATATATAAACAGAAAACTTGTCTGACTTTAATTCACTGCGCTTACGTCTAGGTGTCTCTGTACGTCTAGTACTTCTAAATTATCTATGCTAAATATCCAATAAAATTGATTTTATTTAAAACTATTATTATTACAAGTAATTTTTACCATCTATATAAATAGTAATTTTAAATTTTTGCATTGTTTTTAACAATTTTAGTTTATTTTGTTACAATTTCATTCAATTCATTCAACTTCTTCAAGATTTTCTAGTATTCCTTG
>NBZA01002371.1:63291-75697 GCA_003054995.1 Aleochara bilineata
CACACCGCTGAAAGAAATGTTAAAAAGAACGCCGCGGCATGCCAAGTTTATGAATGCGCTGCTGGCAGATAGGTAAAGATAGCCTGGACTTACATTAATGGCACAGGAAGATGAACCACATCTGAAGAGAGTGGCACGCCAAGGCACAGCACGGAACAAGGATAGGACGCGAATGTCGGCTTAGTGTCGAGTTGATTAAATATGATTTAAGGCCGCTAATGTATGAGTAATTGCACACGGTTTGCGCTTTACATAAACACCACAAACACGCGAGCGCGCTCAAAACGACTGGAAAGCGTCTCAAAGATGCAGATGGTACAAGGAGTCAAAATAATTTCGAATATAAATAAATATGACTTGAATTAATGTGCATCATTAGAAAAAGAAATGATTTTTCTTTGCTCAATTAATGATGTTGTGATTTTTCTAAAGAATAAGTAATATTAATATAAGTATTGTTATTATATTTCAAGAATAACTCTCTTTCTTGAAGCTGACAGTCATAAAGTATATTTGCCAAGACAGAAATTTATTGGTAATTAAAGTGCTTTTAATTTATGGATGTTATTATCATTGATGCTTAATATTGTGCCAGGCAGCTATGATATCTCACAAATGGGCATCATCATCGTGATGTATATTTGCACTTTGCTTAAATCAACAGGGGCTTAATTTGTTAAGCAATGAATATAAATCTAACCAAATGATTAACTAACTGCAAATAGAAAACTAATTACAAATAAGGAATGTACTAACGATGATTTATTTTCCATTTGTGTTGTTTGGTTGCATATAGATAGATATATGAACATAATGATAGATTATGTGTGCTAACCAAAGTTTCAAGAAAACTACTCGAAAAACTTTCGCACAAACAAACAAAACTGCACAGTTTTAAAGGAGGAAACTTTCACAACTCGCATTAAATGCATTATGTTCATACATTTCCATTTGCTGTTCGCATTTTGCACACTTTGGCTGGCCCAAACTGTACTAGAGTAACAGTAAGTTCATATAAAATGTTGTAGATTCTCTTCAGAAATGTAACTCGCCTGTCAGCTAGAAGTGTACTTTTTATTCAATTTAGTTTGCAGTTGCCGTTCTAGGGAGTTTTATCGTCTTCAGTTGCAATGCGCGTTATTGTTAGTTCAACTTTTATGCAGTCGCTGTAATATACTTTCTTTACATATTCAATATGTTTACTTATAGAACAAACAATTTTTATTGCGCTTCAATAAAGTTACCATCGCAGATGCATTTATTTATTTTTTCATTTAATTGCGCCACGAAGATTTACATTAATGTTACCAAATGTACCTTCTTCTCATTCCATTACAAGCTAAATCCATGCAAGCTCTTGCGCTTGCAATGAGCTTACACTTGTTTACATAAAGATCCTGCAATTTTGTAATAAACCAGCATTACATTACATTACGGCAGATGTACTTACTTGGGCGGATAAAATCTTGGTGCATTTATTGAGAAAGTCATGCAGCCATGTATTGAGACAGAAGAAGGTGACGTATTAAATCCGACACGGATGCGCATCCTGTCTAACCGCAGACGCGAATTTCCCCAGAGACGCAGCAAGGATTTTCATTCTTACGCCTTCTTATAACAAGGACTATTGTCTTGTTACTCGGTTTGCGGAATCCGCGTATACGTATCCGCGAGTTATATCCGCTCACTAACTTATTTTCAAAGCCTCTTTCTTTTATTACATAAATAAGCCCTGAAAACTGAAGAGAAGCAGAGTATTTTTAATAGTTATTTGGATGTCTTGTACAACGTACAGCATCGTTCATATAGTTGCCTAACTTGAAAGTTTTAAATTGAAATGTATGATTTATCCGGTAAGCTTCGGGCCACGCGCGCAGTTTTATTTGATTCCGCATCCATTCATCTTTTCGGCTGGCGTTTAGGGGTTGCTGCGAGCGTAACAACCTGGATGCACCTTTTTTCTTTTCATATTCAACACCCTGGAAAACACTGACGCTTCCTTTGTGCTCCCCTGTGTGTTAGCACAGCTTGCGCAGGAAGCCCAAGTGCTTTTGCATCTTTCACGCTGAGATGGATGCACCGAAAGAAAGAAAATACGCAAGGAGCGTATAATTTATTGCACCTGTTCGCGCAGATACTTTATTTCACGTGAGTGCAAAAGCGGATCAATAATTTCATCCCCGGCAGAGATTTTTGTTGATCAGCAGCAGCATTTGCATTAGCATATGAATCTGGTTGTTGTAATAATGTGTGAACGCTTTATATCAATTTGCTCATCCGAAGAGCAAACAATGAATGCATGCGACACTTTCGGCCATTTGCATAAACAAGTCGCGCAATTAATTATGCTAAAACGTGTATGTACTCATAATAATTCATCCATTCATCTACTGGCCGCATTGAAAGTTTCACGTTCCCTCATGCGCGCATTAAAACTTGGACAATCGCTGGGAAATGTCCTGCTGTCCGGGCGCGACGCTTTCAATCTATCATGGTATACAAGGCGCATTGCATTCCTGCTTTAAAGTCAATGTAACATTAGTGCCTGTGTTTTGGCAGGTAGTTTATTGCAGCACTCATTACAGCGCGATCAATTAGCCTGTCAGAGCGTTGTTGAATGACCAAATACGAAGAATGATTAGCTATGTTTAAATATAACAACATATTGCAAATGATTTGCAATTCGTTGGCGTTTGTGTTGAGTAAATATTTACAAAGTAATAAATTTTTACAGCACATGACGTCCAACAAGCACAAATTAACATAAAATTCGAATTAAATTAAGTTATGCAACTCAACATACATGTAGGTATACGTACATTTTGTTTTTCTGCTTTGCTCCAATGTGATAATGATTTGACCACCATTACCATTACGAACCCTTATTGCACTTAGAACTAATACTGAAAGCAATAAACTTGCACATACATGGCAGGAAAATAGAAAATTCTAGGTTGCTCGCTTGCCGTCAGCGGAGGGCAAGTAAAAGCGACGACTTGCAATGTCTTAAAGATTTCCACTCGACCGCACATTTCCTTAGTGGATGTGAGCGAAGCTTTCAGGACCCCAAAGAACCCTTGTGAGGGAAATCAAACCGACGGTGCCTGACGCCACTGCGTCTCGGACACATCAAGAAATATCCAGAAATCAAGTAACGTTTCATAAATCTTTCTAATTTTCTATAACTACGTCGGAGACTGTGTATGAAAGACGAGATACTCCGGAAGATATTTCCATTTTAGTGGTGTTTTGTTGCTTCTTTGGAAAGACCAACATAATAAAGAAAATCCAATGGAAATGTTAGTGTAGGGTGCATAAAATCAACTCTGATTGATCAATAATCAATCAAAAACCCAAATATGTAATAATATAAAAGTGAAGATATGGAAGAAAATAATTTAATATAGGTATGCATACGAACAGATGATGATTATGCTAAAACAGCAAACACACGACGTCAGTTCAGCAAGAAGTTGCTCCAATTGACGTCGTGAACACGCTAATTAAACTATTCCTGAGCTAAACTGCAAAACAATTACCAGAGTGGGAACTTGAAAATGTCAAGCACTATATGCAAACGCAAGTCTAAAAACGATTTGCGCCCGTCAATTATCCGTGCCAAGTTAAATTGCTTACATTGTCAGCTTTCAATTACCAGCAATTATATTTCGGCTGCAGTTGCATTTTTGAATGCATTTTCGATGTGTTGAGCAAAAAATAAAAACAAGTGGGTGAACAATCAAACCCCAAATTAATTAAACTAATTTTGCAGCCAGCCATTGAAAATTTAATTTGTTTTCCACACTCTTGATTCAGCGCAGGCAGCATCTGCATCTGATCCATATCGGAATTGTTTAAAGAAACGCAATTAACATTTAATTACGCGCTTTTATCCGGCTAGGATTTTAATTAAATGCCCGCGTGGTCATTCTGCATTTGAAACTTGAAACACACTAGAAAAATATGCAATTTCATTGGAAAGCGGAAACATCATAACGTTTGCGCGCTCGATATTGTGCGCTGTCACTCGCAGACTCCATAATTTAAACGGGAGCCAGTGAAAGAAACATTTTCTCGTCTCATGTAAAGAAGCCGCGCACCTTTGTCTGTAGGATATCCGTCGTTTAACGTAGACTCAAACGCAAAGCAGGAATGCATTTATTGATGAAGTCATAGTCATCTCCATCGAAAGGGGTACCTCGTCAGTGGTTCTTGCCTTGACTCGTTTGATAACGTCGAGTTGTCGGTGTGTGCGAGCAATTTAAAACTGATTGCCTGCTTTGTTTCCAAGCCCCTCAACATGTGGTCCTTCTGTCAGTCGCAGGACTCAATTCCGCGTCGGAATGAAAACATTCAAACCAGATGAAGGACATTTCCATTTACTGACTAAATGCTACTTGTTTCTATTGTTTCTATAGTTCCTGTGTTATTTTTTCTTGTTTGAATTTATGTCTATAATAAAGCCTCCCCCACGGTTTGTTAGCAGTGCGTGCAATGCAATAAAGTGTTTTCTTCACACTACAAGTACGTGTGCATGTTTGGATGCCTACCTTCAGTCAGCCCCTTAATTTTTCTTCCGGACCTTCAAGCCTAGGTGATGGGATATAACTACGCCTCCCTTGTCTGGTTTCCTTAGCCTTGCTGCTTAAATATTTGCACCTCAAATCTAGTGAATATTTCAGTGACCTTACCAAAGTTTCAGAGGTTCTAGTCGCGTCTATATAGTCGTAATGGAAGCACAATTTGTGTTCAATTCCTTTGTGTGCTGGTCGGGGCTTGTTTCATATTGATAAGACTTGCATACAGACACTCAGAATATAGGAGACAACGAGCAATAACTCATTGTCTGCTTATTTATTATTAATAGCTTTCCATTAGGCATACCAAGGAATTAGTTCTCCCTACAAAGGAAGTAATATAACTGAATGGAATAGAATATACTGAACCGAACTGAATGAACTAAAATAATCGTTAGGAAATATATATTTAAGTCCACAAATTCACAAAGAAACCATAGTAAGTGCTTGAAGATGAGTTCATTCATGTTATAGTTAGTGGGTGGATATACAAACGCCGCACTTGCAAATACCTGCAGAACTGCAGTCGGTGGTGTACGAAGTCGTATATCATGAGTATCATGAGCAGCACATATGTGCGCGTTCGTTTTGTTCATCCTGGACGATCGTAAATCTATCAAACGGAAAGCCGCCGCCTCCACTGCGCTCGCTACTGTTTCCTGTCGACTGTCGGCTGTCGCCTTCCCGTTCGCTTGCATCCTGCGTTGCGAATTACGCCAAATGCTAGATCATAACCGGCCAATTTTGGTCGCTGTCTGGTAACAAATGAGCTTCCATCGTTGGCAAGGAACTTAACCTCAAACTCAGGCTCAAGTTTGAACCCAAGGAAATTTAATTGGAAGGAATAATTTGGGAAGCAAATTTAAACTCACTGTAGGAAATGTTACAGAACAGCAGGAACCACATCCCTCGTTCCCATTGCATTGGGAGGTGTATGAGTAATGACGATGGACCGAATGCTTAAATAACAACACGCTGAGACACGTGCAAACAACGAACGCCCTTTTGGGCTTTGATTAATGACACGCGCGCAATCACAGCAGATACACAATGCGCAAAAATCCATCATCATGAACTCATTACTAATATTACACTTGCATACAAATGGTTCGCTTGCTTTGCTTGAGCATACAATAAGCTACAGAAAACGCGATTGAAAAAGAGAATTTAAATGAAAAATGTCATTTACACTTAAAAGTCCATTACGTTCTCATTCTCTCAATGTGAGTCACGATTGAAATTAATTAAAATCCGCAGATTTCTCCTGCAAGTCTACCACGCACAATTACACACGCAGATTATCACTTTGCACCCTCGTTACAAGTTGTTTCTTCTCTCCAGTGTCTTATCTTACAAGCCCGTCTAGTCTGAGCTCCAAGGGGCGGTTTCTTATTATTGTTGTCTTGAAATTCAATCTTGATGCATCGGCAGAAAAGAATTAATTAAACTGTGTTTGTAAAAAATAATTAACTGCACGACATTCTAGCAAACATTCAATTTTGCGGATGTTGTTAGGTATTGTATGCAAGACGAAGCAGCATTAACGAGAAGAAGATATACTTTATTACGACTGCATTACTGCCGCTGCTTTACTTCTTAAGGAATAAGGAAAAGAAGCCAGCAGGAAAGGCCCCAAGTTCAATTATACAGTTGGGGTTTGCGGAGGACTGCTACAAAACAGGGGACGTGCTCTGCACCGACACGCGGTTGTTTTCCCAGGACGTGGGTCCTATGTTTTTCTTTGCACTGGGCACATCCACCCCGTTTGTCCATTAACTTATTTTCTACTTAGCTGAATACACAAGCTGCACCTGATGTCCGCTCGCTGAATGCTTAAAAATGCCGCCGCCAGGACCGACAAGAACTTCTTTAATTGTATTGCGATTTAATACAGAACGCGGGAGTTTCTTCAAGATGAACGTGTCTTTTATGAGTCTCCAGAGTTTCTCTTGAGCCGCCCGTACGTTTTTAAATGCAACTTTATGAATGTAAACAGCTTTTATTTGGTTTTCATTTTTCTCGGGGGCTTTGTTAACGAAGTTACGACCGGAGGTACTCTTAGAGTTAATTGGAATTTTTTGGGTGGCCAATTTACACTTCATTAAAGGCCGGTTGTGTTTGCTGTTCACGTTTCTATGAAGCGAATTATAATTAAAAATTTACAACAGCAGCGTGGATATTGAAATGGAACGGGTGATATATGTATGCCTGTGTTTCGAAACGTATCATTAAATCTATAACCATTTATTTTCTCGCTTTCAATACGCAGTGGTGCCAGCATTAGTGACTTTATGGTCGTTGGAGTGAATTTATTTGTTTGCAAATGTCATTTTAAGTGTTATGCATTGTGGGTTGCCTACAATCAACCTCCACCTGAAAAACTTCTACATTATTCTGCGCAAATTATATAAAACTGTCCAGAATCACAAGTGTAAATGAATGATGAACGTAAATAGAATTAGAATGAGTTTGCAAAGATTTTCCACGAAAACGCCTGCCAAGCACAAACTCAAACACAAATAACAACTCGAAGCTCATTCATGTTAATTCCAAGTTATGTTGGACGTTCCTGAACGGATGCCAACAAAACAGGCAAGAACTTCTTGCGCGATACGCGCACTTCACTTGCGCTTGCGGTTTTTGCAGGCATGCGACTTGCTCATAATGCAGGTGTTTACGGCATCAAACTTAATGTTTGTTGTTATTACCAGGCACTGGCCGGGTGTATTGCTCACATTCATCTGGCATTAAATATTCATACGTGTACGTAGCTACTTCTAGTATAGGACTTAAGTGCACTTGGTATGTAACACGCAAATTCAATTTTGCGCAGTTCCATTGACCACAGTCAATGTTTTCACTTCATGCATGCGCCTTGTACACTTGCGGGACGAATTTCATGCTAAATACTTTATAAATCTCTTCGTTTCTCATGCTTTTCTTATTTCCATCACTCTGTGCGCTTGCAGACGGATTAGTGTTTATTTATAGTTGCAAATCAAGACGAATGGTGCATATTTCAAGAGTTTATACCGCACTATTGCCACTTGGTATTGGAATGCCAAGCCAATGCGATGAGAAACAATTTACTGGAAGTTATACGCTTGCGCCAGTCATCAATCACTTCATTGTTCATTTCTTCAAGTATTTTTCTTTTTCTTGAGAAAGAAATTATTGTTTGCAAATCATTACTCATCCGCAAATTCAATCTGTCAATCATCGAGTGAATTATTCCAGTGGATGCTTAATGGTTTGGTTAATCACCCATTGAGGTCTGTTGCTTGCGTTTAAGACTTGATTTTATTGCGTTTTAATGAAGACTGCAGAACAACAAGATATAAAAAACTAATTTAAACCGCAGCGCAATTCAATTGTTTGGACGCTCCTTGTATCGCTAATTAAAAAGCATTTAACCGCGAGCATAAATTATAATCAGCCTAGTCCTCCAATACAATATGTTAATGAATTTATGTCCTTTTAATCTTATTTTCGGCTATCCAGTGCTTGGTTTATTCAGCTGTTCAAACATCTTCTTGGTAACTGGCACAAAAACTTATGATTCATTAAAGAGGTCAATGATAAGGTCAACAACGTCAATAAATCCGAATGTGATAAGGAGCTTCTGAAGAAATAAATCATATATTTGATTGAACTGCGTTCACTTAACTTAACTATTGTGTCAATTGATACACCAGATGCTTATTGAATTACTTATTGAATTTATTGTTCTTTGATCATTTCTTGTAATTGCTGCTGAAGCAAAAGAAGAAAAATCTCATTAAATGACAGTTTAATTGCTACAGGAGTCAGTTGTGCATTCCTGGGACTTAAGTCAGTCTCGACTGAAGTTAACTTAAGTCGTGCTCGACTTAATTCTTTAATGATGCGCTACCGAATTTAATGACAGGGCACTGAAAGAGACGAGAGACTAAAGCTCACATGTTGGTGCATTTTTATTCTGCACGATTACGCCGCTGCTATTGCTCATAGATGAGTATGACTAAAGAACACACACTGAAGACCATTTCCCATGATCTTGATCTTGATTACAGCAGAGCATGAATGCCGAGCATTCAGCGGCTGTAGTTATAGTTGTTTAGCGACGAACAACGATTATTTGTTTCCTTCGACGAACATCTTATCACCAACTGCATCATTATCATACAAGTTCGTTGAAAATGCGATTTTTATCGTAGTTTTTGAAGTCGCACGACACATGTTGAGTGAAATTTTAAATATTTTATTAAGGTATAACTCATAAAACCCAGGATCAAGTCTAAGTATGTTTGGTGTACTTTTTTATGTGCGTTGTAAAATTAGAATCGCGCACTGGGGATGGCGGCATTGAAATAATGAGAAAACATTAAAATAATGTTATATTTGCGACATGATGACGCAATAAATCTCACCACGTATCCCTGCTAATCTGGGATCGAAGTGGCGCGCACATCTCGTCGCATTATTCGCATTATTGCGATACGTGGCGGCGTTGGGACGCCACAAGTCAGTGGTGTGTATCCAATCTCTCGCAAACTAATACTTGTAGATTTCCCATGGGTCACCGTCAACCATCCACATAACGCCGCACTCGACACCATCTTATGCCATTTCGCGATGCTTATTGCGCTCTATTTCTGTATTTCTCTCGCATTTCGCTCCTGGCGTTTCTCTCACGTAGATGGGGATTTTATTAAGGCATAAAACTATTTACAGCTTGATTAACATATGCTTTTAAGTTCAAGTAAAAATATGATTGAATCTCCTGAATGCTGTGAGTACACCGTGAGAAGAGTAAACCTCCAACAGTCATAGTGATTATTGTCTGAACTGACTTAAGGGGAGATAACAATATCCAGGTTTATGTTAAGGTTAGCGTAGCAAGGCAACCAACTGAATAAATATTGTGATCTACTATATTTTATTTTCTATAAGAAAACATGCACTTCCACCCACATTATTGGATATTTTCTGATTCTGACAATGAGTACCTCTATATCTAATAAAATATTTGCTAAGTTCAAGGATGCATGCTACTTAAGTTCTAGCCCGTCAACCACATGTTCCAACTTGTCTGTTATTTAAACATACTGTGCCATGACATATGTACATACATACGTTGAAATGACATTTTCTTGATTAGAGCTCATCTATTCATTCATTGTCATTTCTTCCCTTTACTATTTGATAAACATGAGTGCATGATCTCTTTACTTTACTCTATATACTTTTACTTTCATCTATCTGTGAGTATCCGCAGACAATGGATGCTCTTCTGCACTCAGCAGTACGAGTTTCCTTTCGAGGTACAGAAGTATTTTTATTTGTGGGCGACGAATGGTCCACAAGTACCTACAAGTACTAGTAGCATGCTATGGGTTGCGCTCGTATGACATGAAAATGATCATGAATGTCGGACGGACAAGAAAATTGGGGTCCAACTTATGTTCCAACTGGAGCTCCAGCTCCAGCTCGGGCTTCAACTGGCATTCATGGATTCATAGAAAAACACTCGAATTGCTCGCGGGTGCAATTCGAATACGAATAAAAGTACCGGATGAGAACTGCATTCATCGAATAATGCCCACTATAATAACACTCATTGTGCCTCAAGAAGTTCATGCGAGAGTAAGGGCAACAGGGTAACAATACGCCACACAGAAGTTGATTCCCTTAAGAAGGCGAACAAGGAGTACGTGGGACAATAGCTGCTGACGAGATTTTCCAAAGGTATTTGTACCTTAAGACGGGTTTTTGGTTAATCTTAGCCTCGAGGAGCTTTGTACATATGAATGCACCAGGCTAATTGCAGTTATTGCTGTTAAATTATGTCTTTGACAAATAATAACAAATCTATTCCATAAATTGATTCAAAATTTAAAATTCACAACAATTCAATGTGAAGTTTAATTAAAGTCTTAACGGAAATTGAAATTAACATGTATTTAAAGCATTTCATAACAAGATTTGCGTGAATTTCGCACATTACAGATAGTAAATTAATAAATGTAGGTCACTGAGCTTTAATCTAAAGTTTCCAGACTCGTAAACTGCTATTTGGGTTGCCGACATCCAACAAGACAACAGGCAAACACTATTATGCTCTATCCCTATATAACCGTATATAATATTTCATTCTAGAAGCAAAATCCAAACTTGTTAATGCTTCATGTAATTGTGCCTGCTTTTAGTTGCTTTTACTTCACTCCCAGAGCACTTTAATGCGTTATCAGCGGGCGTTAAACAATAGCGTTTTGTTCAATAGGCAACCTTAAACGCATTACCAGAGGAAACAAGGGCTAGCTGATGAGTTAATGAGATGATTACGAGATATCACCTGCAAGCTGTCCAGCTTTCGACATCATTACACTCTTACCTTATCTTTAATTTCGTGTTCAACATGAAACCCATGAGCAGTTGATTCTCAAGACAGTTCCCTACCTGAGAAGCCAGAAGAAGCAAAACTTTTATCTGCTCTAAACCTTTTAAAACTTTTTAAAACGAAACGAAAGAAAACGAGAAGAAAGAAGACACGCGCAG
The DNA here is from genome assembly GCA_003054995.1 of Aleochara bilineata. Lineage (NCBI taxonomy): Eukaryota > Metazoa > Arthropoda > Insecta > Coleoptera > Staphylinidae > Aleochara > Aleochara bilineata. The sequence goes on from NBZA01002371.1 coordinate 74,406, forward strand.
GTATATATCTAATGTAGAAAAACTTTACTCTTCTCTACAAGAAGTTCTTAGGAAATTTAAATCAATTTTAAAGTACCCAGGTATTCGTTAAAACTACTAATTAGCAGATTTTTAAATACACGCAATTTTTAATTATCAAGTCGTTAACTTAATCTCGTTCAGTGTCATTTGCAGTGGCGCTTTAATCGTTGAACGTATCTGCGAATGTTCATTCGCTCATTCATTGCTTTTAAATGTTTTAACCATAAAATCGTTTATGATAAGCGCTCTGCAATTACATTAACTTGACATTCTTTTCAACAGGCGTAACATAAATATATATGTTATGCATGTGCACACTTGACATTCACACGCAAGCAAATGTGCGTAATTGCTTTTGAAAAGTTAATTACAATTTTTATTCATCCATACAGGGGCTCATCCATCACACCACGAGCCATCGGTGTCCGGATAGAATAGCAAAACGCAATCCGCGCTGTACAAACAGAAATAATGATCTGACTGTCAAGGCATTCATTCATTTCGTTTCGCTGGCGTTGCAGAAGAATATCTCATGTCTTGCCTTTTGATTTTGCTGTTTTGTTGTTGGCGCCTTTCTTTTCTTTTCCCCTGGCCTGGCGCCGGAATATTTTAGCACCGAAATTACGAACGACGGTCACTTGAACGATTTATTAGTGGAGTCTTGTGCCAAACAAGTGCCAAGCAAGCAGAGCAGACTTTCTTCTTGGGTTTCACCCGGCTGTGAACTCCTAATGGGCACGACAGTTTGGGTTAATAAGATAGTGCGAGTTGGGGCTTGAATAACATTCTCAGAAATTTTAGAACTGAAGGTACATAACTGTATGCTTGGAAACACTTGGTATACTTATTGGCGATGTGACCTTCAAGTTGTAACCGCTCTTGGGCGAAGTCTATCCATCTATCCATCTCGATCAATTCGGAATCTATCTGCGAACGGCAGAGTATCAACCCCAATCACTTGCGAACGCGAGGGTCGCACGGACATCCAGTGAGAGCCCTTGAGCTGCCGGCTATTTCGGCGAGGCGAGTGCTTTTTGTCTCGCGCTGTCCGCTGTCTTGATAAAGTCTGCAGACTCCCCCAAAGGCGACAGAAATCAAGATTTATAAAACGCCTTGCATTGCTTCACTTGCTTGCACCGCGCTGTCGAAGAAACGGACATGACTTAATGCAGTGCTTTCCAAACTTTTTGTACCCGCGCCCCCCTCTTTAGAAGAAAAAATTGTTGTGCCCCCCCTTAATTTTTCTAACAATCCAATTTCATAAACACTCA
>NBZA01002371.1:81156-100527 GCA_003054995.1 Aleochara bilineata
AGAGCTAAATTCGCATTCGTCTTTGACTACCACTCTGAGAAGACTAATTAATCGTAGTTTTCATAGACATGCATGGCAAGTGTATCTCTCTGAAGATACACAGTAGTTATACTTTTAGGTTTAGGTTCTTTTGGTAATAAGTCAGCCTTCTTAGTTCGATACTTTCTTCTGGGGTTTTTCGATGATTTGCAATAAATAATATTAAAAAGTTAAAAATTAAATAAAGAGTTCACTTCAACTTGTTCACTTGTCTATACAAATCTACATTAATAGAAAAGCTTGCCGAGTTAAATATGTAGATACAAGTAGGCTACTTAGATAGGTATTATCACATTGAGTACATCGATAGACAGACATCTTAAGGACCAACGTAAGCGCGCGTGTTGGTGACGTAACGGGGTTGTCTACTAAGACGCACTGGAGATGGGGTTGAAAGCGGCGGGGGTGGCGGAATGAATCCAGTATTGCATATTTCGGTGGCGGCGTAGTAGCGTTCAGTCGGCGGTGGCGGAATAGACGGCGGCTTTGGGAAGAAATTATGCACCACTGGCGGAGCCCGAGTCGTCGGGGGTGGTTGAAGGGGCACGGCATACTCAGGATCTGGCTGTTCCCTGTACAGAGCCGCTTTGTCACAGCCACCAGGCACCTGTGAAGGTCTCGGAGACGACTTGTACCTGCGATGCTGCACGCATATGAATGCCGCCCCCCCAAGCATCAGCACAATAATAACCGCCAAGAATCCAACCACGATCCCCAAATATTGCCCCAAGGCGTTCGGCGTGTTCACAGCGCTTACAATATTTCGGTTCTCCAGTCCTGGGGTTGCAATTTGATCCTTTTGAATGGTATTAGTCTCGTACTCGGACTCCAACTCCTCCTCTTCCTCCGTGAAGTTGCCGTTGACCACGGCAGAATCGAAGGTGATCTCACTCAGTAGCATCCATCTGTTGGCAAAATGCAGCTGGAGCTTGACAAAGCGCCCCACGCGGTGGTGCAACTTGATAGTGATGTTCCTCGGGGTCTCGAAGATTCGGTCCTCCATGTAGTCAAAGGTTATAGGCTCCCCTTTATAGATCTTGCCCCCCACACTAAACTGCACAGTAGCCGACGAGAAAACTTGCACTTCTTTGAGAAACTGATTGTTTGCGTAGATGTGCACTGCACTGAACTCGCGCACGCGGTCGAACTCAAAGATGACCTCGATGGGCTTGTGATCCCGGGTGTCGTTCTTCCAGCCGACCCAGCCCTGCACTTGCTGGTCGTAAAATGACACTTTGAAGTCTTCAGGAGCCACCTTGCCGTCCGTGAGGAGCCCTAGGCCATGTCGCAGGCGTTCGCCATCCCAGTGACCGTCGTAAGCCGTGTCGTAGAACTCCCAGTTCTGGCCGCGTTTGTCCCCCTGGGGCATCGAGTAGCTGACGATGCCATCCGTCCATTTACAGCCATACAACTCGACGCGCATGCACACCGTGCGCTTGTGGTAACTGAAGGGGAAGAAGCGCACTTTACTTGCTATTATCGGCGGGTCCAGGTCGCTCTTGGACTCCAAATACGTGTTAATGTTGCCCTTGATGACCTCTTCATTCTGGCGATTGCGGTAGCGAATCCACTTGGACAACCGAGGCCTCCAATACTCAAGTTTGTACGCTTCGGCGAACTCTTGACCTTGTCCGTTCCCAAATCGGCCTTGGACCTCCGCCCCGGTGATTATGTGCACTGAACGGAAGTCGATCTCCAGCCATTCTTTTAATTCGCTGGTAACGGGGCTCAAGGGACACCAGGCGCCTCCATTGAGTTCCATGCGCACTCTGAGAAGAAAAGCACAAAACGTTCGGTTAACAAAGACTGCTCTATGGGGAGGAAATGAAAAAGTGTTACCTTCCATGATGTGGCCCCACATTCGATTGGTCATAGGAAGAACTAGCTGTTATATCCGCGTCCCCGATGGCTCCTGACTCCATGCCCAGCGGCGCGATGCATTGAGCTGGAAAGACAAACAGAAGCAGGACTTTTTAAATGTTTTTCTGTTGGTTCTCTAATGAAACTTTTTCTAATATGCACTCGTTGGCTGGCAGCAACGAATGCAAATAGTGAGGTGAACTTGCGCATTCTTGTGTCATGCAAATTCACGCAAAGTACCAAGCTTCAAGGGAACAATTTAGTATAATACTCACAAGGGTCCATGCCGTCTGCCACGGTGCTGAGCCCGAAAAGAAGAACGCAGACGAGGATCGCAGTCTCCATGCTTCGCTTGGCTTGCTTGCAGCTGGTGTACCTTCGCGTTGCTCGTTAGTCGCGCTGCGCTATTTCATCTGGAATGGAACAAAAGCGCAATTAATTAAGACGCACAGACATCATAACTGCTGCTCCTCTCCACTCTTCGGCTCGGCAGTCAAGTCAGTCAGCTTCGCGCCTCGCTGACTGCGGCAACCGTTCAGAAAGCCATTTGGCGTATAATTCGATATCGCATGGATTCGGCGGCTGCATCTGTGGGGTCGGATGATAGGGCTTCTTATCATCGCAGCCTCGCAAGCCGACTTCATTATATGGGTGAAAACCGCGAAGAGGGCTCGGCTTTGATCGCGCAACCGTTCATAATACACAAGCTTTCCACTTTTGATGTCTCAACGCGAGGCAAGCGCTCCTCTGATTTCTTGAATTTCAAGTGAACATTTCCTGTTTTCTTTCTTTCATGGCTCATTGCATTGCTTTTGCTTTCGTTTGCCTTGCTTTAAAAGCAGTTAATGTAACACCTGGACCTTGCTAGTCCGATGTGTATTTTTCTATGTAGATCTAGAATATTCTTAACATCCGACAATAAAAGTTTGTTTGGCTAAGGCTTGGGTGGCTGTAAAGTTGGTCCAAGCGCAACTGTCAATGAGGATGCGGGTGACTTCATTGGGAAAAATCATAGCTAATGCACTTTGAGGCGCTGCCAGCCGCACTAAATCATAATTTAAAATTATAAATTCCAGGCAAGTGCTTGAAAGAATGGGCGTTTGCCACTCTTATCTGAAGTTACGAGGATCGTAATATCCAGAGAACGCGTGAACCAGCGGGTTGGGTTGAGTTTGCAGCCGTCACTCGGCATGGCATTCTCAGTCTCAGTCCTAGTCGCCTCGAGTGTTATCAGAATGTGTAACTACGTCCGTTTAAAAAATCTAATTAACCAAACTTCTGACACCGTCAGCTGTTGCCGATGCGCAAGGCACAAAGGCCCGCTTGTTCTTCCACTGCGCATCCGGACAATACTTGAATTCATTTGAGACACCAGTCACACTACTAAATTAGCTCCAGAGACTACAGACCAGAGGAGATTGCATCTACTGCTTAAGTCTTTGGTTTCCATAGAGTTCATGTGGGTGCAGAAGAATTAATTTTATCGCATTTCAAAGTGAACAATGTCTAAGAAAACCCAGCTGGAAGTGTGTATAAGTACAGAGAATACACGACATAAAGCAGTTAAAATTGGCACTAACTGTGTGCTTAGCTATTACACTGATATTTACCGTTCTGCGCCCGCTGTCATGTAACTCTATTAATTTTATGACAATTATTTACAGCTGCCGGCTTCATGTCATGTCTTCTCAAATGAGAGCGACTCATTCATTCCCCTTTCTTGTTACGGGCCTAAGGAAAAAGAACGAAGGTAAATTCCGACCATAATTTACGCCGCAACGGACGCCAAAATGGCATTCCTTGGATCAAAGTAAGGAGCGTTCATATGGGCAACACGTGCGTGAAGAAGCAACGCATACGCATGCCAATGACACTTTTTCCTTGGCTTGACTTGACTTGGAGTGCGTGCCTTAATCATTTGTCTATATCCGAGAAGACTTTTTATCGCTAGATTTCCGTTTATTTCGTAATTACGTCACGTACAATTGCGCCTGCTAAGACCTACCACCACGTGCGAGATTAGCGCCGCCAGTGGCTTCAGTGTGTGTGGTTTTTTGGTCAGTGGAGTAAGAGATTCAATGAGCCGTGCACATTACGCTATCTTTTCCACTTTTTTCTCCGCTTGCTCTTAATCAACTCATTGGGATAATGGAGCTTCGTATAGCGCAAGCGTAAGAAGACAAAAGATGAAAAACACCATGAGTGGGCCTTTAATAACATGACTTTATCTAGCGTATTAATTTACCAATGCGCTGCTTGCTACTGTACTCAACTGAGTCGTCTTGTCTGGCAGGCAGGCTGATAATGAATGAATTTATTTCCTCCCGAACAGATTTAGACTTCTCGTGGCATTTAACATGCGTTTGTGCTTGTTTCCCGACCGAACGGAACGTGTACTGTTGGTGCGGTTGGGTTGTATAAATAGAGAAATGTTTCATTTCATATTCACAATGATCATCATATCTCCAGGTTTTGCGTTCACTTCCAGAATGTGAATAATTTTAGATCTTGTGTTGTGTTATGTTATAGTCTCTAAAGTACTTGAAGTACAAGTACAAATGTTGAATTTACAGCGAATAACAAGTGAGGTTGGGCTTGAACGTCAAGCAGAGTTACAATCACCGCATGATTTATAATTGAGTGACCTGAACAATTTGCATTGCATTGCATTGCATTTGCGGTGCAATTCTGGTAAATTTAGTTCTGGAACAGTGAAGAGCAAAGCTTGTTTGTTTTATTTATAATTTGCGCTTGCCTGGGGCTTTGTTCTTTCACTCTTCGTCTGGTGATGTCACACCAAGGAAGATAGATGAGAAGCAGTGTACTTATCACAGCCGCTCATCGCCTTGCTTTGCTTGGACTGCACTGCACGTTATTTAGCACACAACAAACAATAATAATGCAAGTACAAGGCTTCTTTTCTTCTTTCCTCTTTGCCACCTTGTGCTGCCGCCAGAGGCAGGCCTACACGCTCGGCCGAAGAAATTTATGTGCGTTCTCCGCTGTCTTCAAGTCAAGTTCAAGAATACGCCGGCGAAGGAAGGCGAAGAAACGTGTGCGCGGCTCGCGCTTTCGATACAGATCGATAAAGCTTGTTATAAATCTAAGCGAGGAGGCGGGTAGAAACGCACTCGCAACGACCGATCCTTGAAAATAACGCCTGGCAATCCAAACAAATAAAAGCCAAGAGCAAGTCAAGAAGAAAGAATCTAGCGATTTACTTTTACATTTACGTGGCGTGGCGTGGAGACGAGGATATTTTCTGAATTTATCAGCTTTTGTTTCAACTTTTATGAGCTTCAAACTACGCTCGCGCTTTCGATTGCCTTGGCTCCTCGTAAGTAAGCCTATTTAATCATATTTTTAAGCGACGGTTCCGATACATTTCCAGTGTGAAGAGGAAAAACGCTGCCTGCGCCCTGGCAAGATAATCGTCTTATGAATATAAAATTTATTCCGGAACGTACCTTGACTAATCTGGTTCGTCTTCTCTTCGCGAGTGTGAGCCCCGTCATAAAATATAAAACGCGGCGCGCTCGCGCTTCAATTTCACGGACGCTTTGTGCCGTTCGTGCCGCGTAATTATTTCTGACAGGACTACGGACGCGTCCGCGTCGCCGTGCCTTTATTTGTTTCTCGGAACGGTCGCATTGTATCCAGACATATGACATCTCTGTAAGAGACTAAGACTGACATCAAACGCTCATTAAGTTAGCAAATTTCACCAAAGCGCTCTCTCAGCACACACAAAATGGCGAAATAGCATAAAAAGATGAAATATGTTTATGTTATTCCCAGTCATAAATATAAATTCAGTTTGTCTCGATGGCAAAAACGCGAATGCCAGAAAACGCAAAAAAGGATCAGGGATGAAATCCCTTCAGCACCTGTTGCCATGGGAACGCGTTGAATTTATACGAGCACCATGAGCATGTATCCCGTAATCACAAAAGCCATGTTATGCTGGCACATACAGAGAAATAATAGAAAATAAAACAAACGGCTCGGTGGATGGCTGGTTGCCTATATCTGTCTCTAAACACCCTCGGTTTCATGGCGGCTTTACCAATTTTAATCGGCGTTCATCTATTGTGCGATATTCATGGCCTGCATAGCTAAGCAAACATGCTAATTGCTTGTAAGCGGATTTGCCGCGGAGAAAATTGCTTAATTGCGTTAGGTAACTAAGGATCAACTTGACAATCGCCGTACATTCTCGTACTATATAGAGCTGAGAGGATGTTCTAAGCTTTGATATATGTATCAACGCGGCTTGTACTTAAACAAATAACCACGAATTTAAAGAATTTCTTCAAGAAAACAATAAAAAGCCCTCAAGCTCATAGTCATTTCTTATCAAGAACGAACGGTACCTTTACCTCCTTGGTGGTTCCTTCTAATAGCTGGCAAGAAGTCGTGATCGGCCTGTCATTATCACGCATTAGAATCACATTGGGTATCCCCATTCTTGGGGATAATTTATGGGTTTATAAGCATCGCATCATACAAGTTATTCACACCTGACTAACGATGCCCAAGAAGCAAGCGCAAGCAAGAACGCGGTCTATTATTAAATAGCCTCGCGCGTTTCTTTCGTCGATGATGAGGGCTTACCAATAACACGAAAGCTTGATCTCCCCGATTGCGTGCAGCTCACGTACCATAACTGAACGCTCAGACATTAACGCCTTAAAGGGCAGTTTTATCAACAATTAATATCAGAAACAACTCAGCAGAAGAGCACTGCGTTCCATTTGCGCATGATGTTCAAATATAAACTAGCCATTGAATTATTATTTCCTTCGCGAAGAAAAGACGACTCGACAGCAAACACGACGACGAAGCAGGGAGAAAAGGAAGAAAGTGTGCAAAGTAAAGCAAGACGCGCGCGCGCCTTTGGTAAATACATGGATATAGATGGTCGTAAACATGCCATGATTATTTACACGCTTGAAAGTTTTAAGGATGTTTGTGTAAAAAAACCGACACTAACTAACATATCACTATGTCTTCTGGTGGCTGTGTTGCTGCAGCAGCGCGTGGTAATTTGATATTTCCACCACTGACGCCACTAAAAAAGCAGGGGATGCGATGCGTTGATACAAAGCTAGACTAGAAAAAAGTCGTCGAGGTGTCGAAATACCCAAAGCGAACAGTAGACAGATACTTATCAGGGATTCAGTGCAATGAACAACTGATTTTTATGATATTCTATGCGCAATACCAGATGTCTTTTGAATACCTTTAAAAAATATCAAGTAGATGTACATTAGGTTGCATACATATGAATGTGCGACTAATGTACTTCGAGGTTCAGTTCCTTGCTAAAAGCTCCTGTGGTGAGTGAGTGCATCACGCCAGCGCAAACTCACGCAATCTCAATCTTAAATTATCCTCATAAAACATTTTAATAAAAGTCGATTTATTCGTGTCTGAACGTACCATAGACGGTCTCGTTTATTGTGCATGCATCGCTTCTGCTCGTCGGTCTTATCCGCTACGAATGTTATTATATTTCGACGAAACGCGGACGAAGCGGGGCTTTTATGATAGGATGGATGGAAAGCAGCAGGAGGAAAATGCAATGCAACATTATACAAATGTGTGTACAAACTTGCGCCTGCTGTTGCTTGCTTGCTTCTTGCTGTTAGAAGCGAAGAGTCCAATATGGATTACGATCGTTTACCATGCACTGTAATGCGTGCCGTATGAATAAAGTTTTGTATGTTACGCTATCGTACGTAATGTAATATTTTTAAATTGATGTCTGAAGGCATGCAATTCCGTACTAGCTAGGCAACACACAACACGCAAGGATGCACGCAACCAACTTACTTGTGTATTACAAGCTTGGTAAATTTAGATACAGACACGGACTTTACGTGTTCGTCGACGTTGCGATTCAAAAATGACGCGAGGGTGAGATGACACTTTTAAAAATTGCTTTTGTGCCCGAAGTGCGTGTCTCCCAAACGAGCCGGAGTTTATTTTTGTTTAATTTGAACGCACAACATCGTTTCCTACACAATTATCGTCTGCTTTCTTTAAATAAACGAGTAATTTATGAGATTACTTCATGTATGAGTCAACAATGCTCAATACTCGATGCATAGTCATGATCACTGATAAGAAATCAATATTTGGGCTCCATTTAGGTGCTAATTATCAATTTCTTGATTAAAATTATGTTTATCAGGACTGTTCATGTAAATAAATTTGAAATATTAATGAGCCAATTAGTGCGGAAATAAATTATCAATAAACAGCAATCTCGAGGAAATATTCTTCTTAATTAAAAATTTTTAAACAGATTTATGTGCGCATTCAATTTATAATCTCATAATTCAACGGGCGTTCTTTTTTTTGCTTGACACCCGTGTTGAAAGGCTTTGGCTTGCATAACGTTACTTTTTTCCAGCGGGTTGCCGCAATAGTGCTGAGATATTTACGGCCAAATTAAAATTAATAAATTCCGGAGCCGCTGAGTGCCCTCCTAGACTTTATGATCCGTGGAGGGTTGGTCGGGGGACCAGCCTGCACCGTTAGACGATTAGAATTTTGTGTATGATATAATTTACGAGACAACTTCTTCATATTCCAAGCCCTCTTAGCGCAAGCACCACAGCTGAAGTGTAAACACTGCTCGCTGCTGCGCTCGTAGCCTAAACAAACTTCTTCGTTTTTCGGATCGAATGGATCAGCCATCAAGCATTGCCTGCATATTTGCGCAGAATACGTGACATTTCACAAATGTTGCCCAGGATGCCTTTTTACGACACAACACAGCACGGTAGGCAGCCAGTGATTCATTTCAGTTTATGCTAAACAGTTCCAAGAAGTTTATGTTACTTACAATATGCAATCGTTGTCGTCGTGGATTGTCGATGAATTCGCGATGAATTTTAATAAATATTATCCAATATTGTTTATCATCTGCACTTTTAAACTGTCTACAATATTCAAACACACTTTGAAGAGTTTGCAGACTGAAGAACTGAACTTTGTCACTAATTATACGTCGTTCATGGCACAATAGAATGCAATCGCGTGTTTTCGATTCGATCAAACGTCAACGGGAAATGCACATCCTCGTCGGACGAAGCCAAACATCGCACTACTGAAAAGCTACCGGAGGAACGTCGCCGCAGCACCGGAAAAGCTCCGGATTCCCCACCAAGCAGCGCCAGCGCGAGATGAGGCTCCCCCACTATACTGTGAGGAGAGCTTATGTTCTGCTCACTCGGATCTGGTACAGCACAGCATCAACGTATTGAACTCCTCTCGGTGCTTGCGATTGCTAATGTAAGACGTCGTCTGCCTGCTTCAAAACTGACCATCAAGTTCAAAGAATTTGTACTTTTTGAGGTATTTGACCCCTTCAACCCCTCAAAATATCCAGGAATAGCTATGCATGTTAGGGAATGCGTGAAGGGTTTTTATTTCATTGGGATTAAGCACGCACGGGGCTATGGTGGTGGCGGTGACCTGGGCATTCGTTAATTATTACCTGGCATGAAGCAAGCAGCAGGTTCCCGAATTTAGTACTGCGGCCGACCACGACCACTTTATGGCCACTTCAATATGCGTTTTGGCAGGGCAGCCGATAATGTGAAAAGTTTACGGATTACGACGCGTTCTTCCCCTGCGAGATCATCCCTGGCACGCAACTTTTATTTCCGCTCGACGCGGCGCTATGTACCTATACCTTCGTACCTGCGATAAGAACTTTACACCGGGAGGGAAGCCAATAATTTCAATGAAAATGGAATTCTGGGCCAGCGATTGAATTAGCCTTTCAGGCTATTGTACTCTGAAGGAAGCGATATTCAATCGATGGCCCCGGCGAATATTTATTAGGTGCTTGCGCGTGCGGCGCTTATTTGTTCCTTAGAAAGGCAAGCCTATGCCTACTACAAGGAACTATTTTCGTCTCTAGTGATCTTGATCCAAGGAAACAAAGCTTCATATTCATATTGACCTACATTATAGGTACCTACAGAGCTATTGTAAGTTCAGACAAAACATGCTAAATGTCATAAAACTGCGTATAGTAGGTACTTAAAAACAATGAATGAGCGAATGAGTCGCATCGCATCGGAAATGCATGATGATTAGACCACACCAACGACAAGTAGACGATGATTCACAAGCGACGCCGAAACAACCGACACGATAGATAAACACATTAACATTCTTATCATCAGTTAGTTTGACAATAATAACAACTCGCGATTGTTTGGCTTTGTACGCACGTGCCGCCTTTGTGTGCACTTGACATCAGTTCGAAACAATGTCTAACAAAAATATTTCTTACGCTTACGCATTCGTGTACATATTGCACTCCAGTTCAGTTCAGTTCAGTGCAGAATTATTATCTCGTTGACTAATGATGCGTTGATGCATCGATTAATCCAGTAAAATACAAAAAAAACATCAGAGAACTGCCATCTGTGCCTTTGCTGATCAATCGATCGAACCATGAATCACTCAATCAATCACTGTCGTTAAAATTAATGTAAAACTATTGAAAGTAACACTTGAGTTTTACAGTTTACATTCGAGTTTTCAATTTAAACTCCATGTGTTGTGCGTGCATAAATGAAACCATAGATGGAGAAACATTATTCTTCTAATCATCGACGTCTAAGCATTGGAACGATCATAAAACGATGCTATCAATGCACAAATTGATTGTTTATGGATATTATGCACATTATGCTAACAAGACAAATTGTGATTTACCGATGTGTCAATGAAGCGCAATGAGCTGACTTGACTATCGACAGAGGTTAAGAGTATGAACTAGCATGTGTGTATGCATTGACTGCCATCAGTTTTTGTTGTCTTTGCTGCTGATCGCGTTCGCTTCGTGGGTCATTGGTTCATTTATGCTCATGGCTCACGTTCAATATTCAATAAACGTCTATAATACTGCCGCGCGCTGCTGCTGCTGCCGCCATTGCTCTGTGTTATAAATTCATGAATAAATCTGTTAGAAATATGATTTGTGTACCTAAGCAGTGAATCAGTTCTGTATGGATAGCATTCACTCAACCTCTTATATGGACGAGCAAGTAATTGAAAAATGTTTTTCAAGTGAAATTCATTTTACTTTCAGTACATTCAGTTCAGTTCAGTTCAATGTTTTGTTTATGTAATCTGACGCAACAGCTTGCAAGCACTGAGACTAAGAATGAGAATAAATATTATCAAAGCATATGCGGTCTGAAAAGTTAAAAAATATGCACGTGGCCCGGCCCTTAGCTTATGCCATAGGGAATTAAGGGATGTAAAGGGAGTATCCTAGGGTTACGTACTGCCCTGGGTCCTGAGTCCCAGATAAGTGCGCGTATTGTTTTTCAGCAGAAAATTGAATTATTAGTAGAATAAGCTATTTGGAATAATTAAGCACGTGCAAGATGAAAAGTTTCAAAGAGAATTAACAACTAAGATTAATGAATGTTGCCTATATTGATTTACTAATTGGCAAATAAGTCGTTCATGCATTGTGCAAATTCAAAGTAGAACCGAACTATAATATATAGGGGTTGAAACGATTGCTTGTGGCATTCTGCAACCCTCCGTGCAGAAATACAGAAATGTAATTCATGTCAGGCAATCGTTCCGAGCACATATGGCACCTAAAGTCTAAGTTATTCGGCATTGTTGTATTTTGTGTGCTGATGTGCGATGTGCGGGAATAAAATAGGTCATATGTCGCTTGCTCGGTCTCCAGACATAAATCACAATTGCAATATCGAATCGAACGTGCATTCAAACCGACTGCGACTTGTTGTATCAAGTCATATCAACGTGTTGTGTTATGTTCGCAAATCTATCAGATGACCTAAACCCAACCTTAAAATCAAAGCTACCCAAAGGGGATGCACATAACACTGAGTGTTCCTGCTTTCGCAGTGAAATAAAGTAGAATATTCAGAGCAAAAAGCAAACATTCTGTATGTTTGGAAGCATAACTTGTGGGTTTATTCTTGCTTAAATATTTATTGACAAAGTGACCGAGACCGAGACCAATATGACAGATGTACAAGGCATACAAGTGCTAGTCTAGTACATATTTCGGATATTTAATTGGAAATATTTCTTGTGTGTACTTATTTATTGATGAATTATCCGACCTCTCGGTGTGTTTCATCAACTAATTTGAATTTATTATTCGTGGCGCTCTGGCGTTCAATATAAAAAAGCACATAAAACGAGATTAAAAATGCAATCAAATCAGGCTCACTCACTGGGAAGCAAGGTTGGTTTATTGCGTTTATATTATTCATTTGAAAATGGATTTTAATCTTCAATCAAAACATATTTACGTGCAGCCGCATTACGAAACAAACTTAACGAATCGAGCGTGAGCCTGAGCCTGTGCCCCGATCTCGTTACTGCAAGCGATGCATCATGCCGAGGACACATTGAAGATTCACACCTCCTGGTGCGAGGAGACGCGGTGTCCCACGGCGGGTGCGGACAGCGCTTAATGTGCGGATCTTGCGTCTCCAGGGGCTGCATTCCTACCGTCACCGTCTGCTGCCTAGTGCGAGTCATCCTCTCATCATCTCTGGGGGTGTGAGACTTAAAACGCCCTTTTTGCGCTTTTCTTAGAGACCACTCTTGCCACAATATTTACCACCGAGCGCTTCTTGGAAATAAAATGAATTAGGCAATGATTTATTGCAAATCATTAGGAGGAAGAAGAAGGTAGGCAGGTAGTAGGTATATGCATAGAGATTACATAAGGCACACAAAGGTAAATTATTCATGGGGAATCGTAAATTATGTCAACGAATGCGCTGAACAAACAGGCGCAAAATAAAAATTATGTGTAATGAAAAACCAACAGAGAGCTGAGCTGAGCGCGCTCGGCAGGCATTCGCAGGTGAGGTGAATTGAAAACCTACACAAAACTATAATTTCTCGCCGGCCAGTGTCGTGCAGTTTTTAATGAAAAGTTATGCGTCGATTCCAATGGGAAAACAATCGACGAACAGCCAGACAGATCGGAGTATGGAATGATTTCGAAAAAACTTCATCTCTTCGGTCGCTGTTCGCATTCAGTTGAGATTTTGAATGCGCGATAAACTAGCACTACTCCTAGGCACTGGCACTGGTAGCTGCAAAACGATAAGAAGCAGTCACAGTCACAGGTAAGCAACCCAAATGAATGAAAATGAAAAACAAACAGAAAAATCGCCTACGCAGCTATCAATTAAATGAAATTTATTGCCGAAAAGGCATTAAGCTCGAGCGTATAAGCAGCAACAGATCGGTGAATGTCTTGCCAATTTCCAAGTTTAGTTTTGCCCATTTTCATCCGCCGACTTTACGATCATTCGCATTGCGATCGCGATGTGTATTGACAATTAAACTCTTTGAATATCCCAACGCGCATTCAAGCTTGCATTCAGGATATCGCTGTTAAATAAATATTTCAATGTCCAATGTGCTTGCAAGTGCTCAATTCAATTTCATTCTTCATCCGGCAATAATTATGCATAAATAAGGCTTCGCCTTGAATATATGATGAGCTTATCTACATTCTTATTATTTCTTAGTAGTATTTTTATTATTTTTAAGAAAATTAACTAAAATCAAAGAAACATAACCTCAAATATTTGTCAATAAGCAGAAGAACTAGAGCTCCTTGAAGAAATTGACACATCCGCTTAAGATGTACGGGTAAAAGCTCAAAAAATACTGAAGAATCCTTGAAATAATCCTCTTAGACGCTGCCGTACGTACGAGGATTGCGTCTGCTACGTCTCGTGCGTTTTATGGTCTCCCAAGTGTTTTACAGCTTCCAGCCGGTGTTTTCTTTTTGCGAAGACGAGAACGGCTCCTTTCAGTCGTCCATTTTTGCAAACGAGATCCTCCCCAGCGATCGCCGGCGTGATGAAAAGAAAAATAAACAGCGCGCAACGCGTCGCGACAAATGCGAACTCGTACAATACTTCGTACGTAGTACGCGAGTTTGTCTTGTTTTCACTCAGCCGCCAAATGGGCAGCAGGCAACCCAACTAACTTTGTTGGTTTTTATTTTCGCGCGGTGCATGGCTCCATGGGGGTATCGCTTCCTCCTCGTTGTTGTATATTTACCAACAGTGTTTGGCTTTTAGTATCATCGCACGAAGCGGTCGGCCGACTCCACGGGGAGTCAGGTTTACTTACAAATTGGGAAATATGTCTCTGGTTTTTGTGTTCGCCTCAGTCTCAGACTCAGTCTTAGGCCCAGAAGCATCCCTTTATGGTGCAGGCGCTTCGTGTATGTTAGGCATAAATCACCCAATAAAATATTTTCTTCGATAATATGGCTCGAGACTAGACTACTTGTAGGAAGATCTACGATGGGAGGCTTTCAGCAAGCGATTCATCTTAAGAAGGTGCGTTTTCTTCGATAAA
The DNA here is from genome assembly GCA_003054995.1 of Aleochara bilineata. Classification (NCBI taxonomy): domain Eukaryota; kingdom Metazoa; phylum Arthropoda; class Insecta; order Coleoptera; family Staphylinidae; genus Aleochara; species Aleochara bilineata. Next base: position 95,470 of record NBZA01002371.1, read on the forward strand.
TTATTTATTTATTTAAGGAAAGCCAATAATTTGCCGATTAAGGCGTTGGTTTATGAATACTTATATATACCTCAAGGCTTTATCACATTTTCCACAAGAATACCCCTAAAGTTTTCTTGAAGAAAAGATATGATAGTAGTTGAAAGGCATAGAAATCCGATTAAGTTTTCTTGCACAAACAAAAGCATGAAATTACCTAACAAACTCGTACCCTATTTATTCAAATAATGAATTGGAAAACATTCATCCCTCTCATTGTTAGCGGACTTGAGGATGCTGGGTATTTAACGCCTGCGGTTTTTATTTCTAGCATTCTGGTGTCTTTGTCGTGACTCAGCGTGTCCCGCGGTGGTCCCATGTGTTCCCCGGAGTCTTGAGTGATCCTTGCCCCTTTTCTAACACCAGAGAATTGGCCTCCACATCGGGGCATTGTGTTCGCGAAACTTTACGCAAGCTCGTTGCGCTTCAATTCTTCTTCTGCTTCTTCCAAGGGAGAGGTGAGTCAACATACGGGCCCCTCTTTAACAATAAATGTAAGCGCTCCTAATCTAATAGATTCGACGTGGTCTTTCTTGTTAGGTTTCTTCCTTAGCCAATCGCCCTAAAAAAACTAACCTACCAGCTACAAGATGAAATAAAAGTACAAGTTTTGCAAGCTATAACTATAAATATATGGGCTTTTCAAACAGCAACAGCATCAGCAAGTTGTTTTCCTGGAGATTTTCTTAGAGATTTCTACGACATGTAAAGAGGTTATGAAAGCTTGCAACTTGCTTGCTTGCTTGCTTGCTATCAAACGAACCGAAAGCTCGTTTCGGACGCAAACAGCGAGTCCGAGTAAGGTGCTTACGCTTCCTCTTGCTCTATGTCTTGTGAAGTGAAGTAAAAGAAGGAAGCTCAGAGCGAGTGAAATCTCTTGTGTGTTCCCCAAACAAGATTTCGTCTTCTTTTGCTCTTCTTTCCTCTCTTTACTACCGTTTCCTTCTTTGATTCTTCTTTCTCCGTGTCTTCGTCTCCGTCTTGGGCGCGAGCGATTCACTTCGATAGGATTTATCTCCGCTTGATTTAACTGAGGTCGTAAACATTATGCTTTAGGTAAATGGATCTTGTTGGGATGGACAATACGATGAATGCACCGACGAGTGGTGAGTGCGCACCGCACCGCATTCTTTTTCCTCCACTTCTTCTGCTTCTTCGCATGTGTTTCCTCAACAATCCAATGTTCTAAATCGCGCGGCGTGTTTGATCTCATTGTGCGTATGTTCATTCAATTTCTTCCATTGCGTCTGCGGCTTAGGCACTTGCAAAGTTCTATAAAGCTAATTTCTCAACGCGTACGCGTGTCTGAATTATTATGTCTCGACATCCATATTTATTTCTGAATATCAAGAAATTCACAAGAATGTGTGTGGTTTATTGCATTATATTCTCAAGAAACTTGCTTATTTGTTATTGCATGTAGCAATATGTAAAACACAAATAATACCAAGCATATTTGCGCGAAGAGGAAGAAGACAATAAAAATATTCAATTTGCGACGTGCGCTGGCTGGTAGCGAATATATTGGCGAATATTCTAGTATGTTGTACTACTAGGTATGTGGGTGAAAACATACATAATACCCGTCAGGCAACCGGCAGGCAGCAGGCAGTAGTGCGTCTGATACGTGCTGATTGTGCCATTGTTATGGAAATACGGACGCGGCATTGATATTCCCCAATATCCGGTTTCGAAATTGACATTCGCATCATGTATCCTTTTGTGCACACACACACTGTCTGTCAGCCAAGCAAGAACTCATAACTAAAACTTGCTAAATAAACTCGCAAGCGCACGCGCACGCGATTCAACTGGGGAGTTCAGTCTTCGCCTTCGTCTTCGGCTTCGGCTTATTAGAGTACTGAATAGACAACTGAAGACGTAAAAGTACGTCGAGTCAGTCTATCCTCTAGGCTTCTTTTCTTCCTTCTTGCTAACTTATTAGACCTCATTGTCGATTCAATAAACAAACGCTTGCTGCTTGCTTCTATCTGTTTCTTTGCAATTTACAGCACAGTTTCTTTGAATTCAAAGACAAGACATTGGAACAAAATGAAACTTTTTACGGCGCAGGACTAGACGTAGTATAATATTTTTCACACGCTGATAAGCTACCGTAATTATTATGAAGACCCTAGATAAAGATAAAGGCGAGGGTAATTTTTCTTTAGACGTTTTTTTGCCTTCTTTGGCCCTGGCATGGTTGTTCCAGCGCGCAAAGTACTAAAAGTCAAAGAAAAGTTTATTTAGCTGGCTGTGTCTGGCTGGCAGCGAGGCATCCGGCTGTTCGTCGAGTTTCTGCCCCGGTCGTCACTTTGAGCCACTTAAGATAACAACGGATGATTGGGCTGCGCTTGATTGTGTTCGTGGCACTTAAACATTTCAACATTTCTTTCTAAAGTCGTTTGATTCACTTGCCAAAGTCGCAAAAGTAGCAGTCAGAGTCACAGATGCTCACTTCTTGCCTTCTTGTGTAATCAACTGCATCTTTCCTATCAATAAATAAGCAACCAACGTCTTAGAACTTTTATATCACTTGCTACTGGATTAACCAATCAATCAATCAATCAATTTCCTTGAATTGTGCTTGACAGCAACGACCGTTAAAAGCCGGAGGAAGCAATTTGTTCTTCCAAACACATTTGAATATCAATTCAATTCATGTGTTCTTGGCTTGAAGTTTGTTTGAAGTTCAGTTGAAATTTTGCTTGATAATGAACCACAACATATGGCGAATGTGCAAGGTTCAACCCTCGGGCCCTTAAGTGTCTGAGAGGGCGACAGAAGGCATCCGTTGTTCTTAAAATCTATCTTGTTTTAAAATCGACCCAAAACTTAATGACTAAACCAATAAATGGCCAAACAAACGAAGGCAGAAGAAGAAGAAGCACCGATGTAAGAATATTCCTTATTCACGTGATTCGTAAGGAAACATAAACATGAACTTCTTGGACGTGAAAGACATAAATTTCTTTAAAAGTTATTGAAACATTCAGTATTTTAAGGCATAATGTCTGTCTAGTCATCGGCAAGTCATCAATCACAAGACGAGGACCCATTTACCACTTGTTCGTTCAGTTTCCCCTGCAGAGAGAAGAAACCTCAACTGCTACTACTTTGGTCATGTCCACGGTTACGACCAAATTTTCCTCGGTTTTCTCACTTCCCAGGCACGCTTTCGTCGCTTTGGGTTCGGAATTCTCCGACCTTTATGTGCCGACTCGATCTTGGGCCTGCGTTTATTTGCAGTTTGTCGGGTGGTCGTCGGCGTTCTGTGAAGAAGGCGTCAGGCAAGGCGTTTCGGTTCCGCGCTGATACGAAATTACGAGTCGGCATTATTAGACATTAGTCGCATTCAATGGAATTCAATTATGCATTATTATACATAATGCCAGGCAAAGGGAATGGATGAAAATACCACCCCCGTCGCCGATGATCACACGTCCGACACAATACCTCTAACAATGCCAGCGACAAGAAGAAATAATGGATGAGCGACGAGCAATAGTTAATTGATTAGTTCTACCCGCTGGGTGATAGATTTAATTACACATTTCTGCCCGACTTGCATTGAAAATCCACGCATGAAGAATGATTTTAGTCATGCATGTAGATAAATTGTAAATTTCTGTAAAGATTGAGGTTATGTGATGGAAAATTTCAATGAGTTGAATGTAAAGTGTGAAAACTTGGGTGTTTACAGCTGCTAGACTCATAAAATCATATGCAGCCAACAAAACGTGGCGAATCTTCTTCACGTGCGGCATAAAAATAAAATTCGCTTCATTGAGTTTCGCATCAAACTTTACAACTTGCATCAATTTTATCAATTTGTCACGTTATTATCATATTTTCGTGATGCCAACGCCAAGCAGAAAGTTTCTTTGACGTTCCATTAGCAAGTTCTCTTAATTATTAAGTTGCAACCCAACCCAAGCCTGTGACACATAAAACACTAGAGACCCTTTACTCATTATTATTGCCGTTGTTTCTCGCACGTGCACGCGCAGAATGCAATAGATTCGTGCCCGTGCAAGGAGACACCAAAACAACGTTAGTTACTTTTAACCTAATCAGAAGTTATGGTCGCTGCTAATAATGAAAGAGCCGGTGATCCCTCGGGAGCACACGACCTGTACGGGCCAAGTACCCCTTTTTCCACACATTGCCGCCCGAAATTGCCCACTGGTAGATCTCGCGAGATTTCGTTCGAACACAATGCCTGCTAATGCCAGTTAATCTGCAGTGGCAGCGGCGGCAATGCGGCAGTTTAGCCGCCCCCACCTCGGTGTTCGGTGTGCAAAGTGATTAAACGCGAACGCGCCACCGCCGAACACACTCGTTCGGGTTAACGATGGTCGCGACGTGAAAAACATTAACATTCAACCCCCTTGGTAATCGCCGCTTTCATATGTCTCGAGGAGACTGGAAGACATTATGGTATGCGTGTCTTAGCTTAGGGTTTTCATTTAAAGGCTGAATAATAATGAGATGTGGGATGATTAAACTTTTCCCTCCAACACTCTGTTTGCTGAGGCTCTGTGCAGTCAAAAATTGTTTCACGTACGTCAATGTTTGAATATCTAACGGGTGGGTGCCCATCATTAATCTTTATACAGGATTTATTGTCAGTGATTATTCAAATATCTCTAATAATCGTCGGTATTTACAAGAAGACAAAAAAGAAGCCTTTAGGGAAGAGAAAAAGGGCAATTGACGATGAAAAATGAGCTGGATTTATGGCGCCCTCAGTGTTTTGTGATTGTTTTAAACTGTTCTAGGGGAATGTCAACGTTCTATAAGAAATTATGTACTAAAAACTTTCTTTACAATTTGTGTAAATTTATTAGATTTGTCGTTTCGTTGGCTGGAAGAACAACTGAGTTAATTTTTCTTTCAACTAAAGACAAATACGAGTCTATTATTCATTGCCAAACATTTTGACGTCCAGGGCGCTCGCTGGTTTCTATTCGAAATGCATTGCAAGTGAAAGTGAAATTGGCCTTCTGGATGATGCAC
>NBZA01002371.1:100796-117594 GCA_003054995.1 Aleochara bilineata
AATGCACCCTTCGCTTCCTCTTAAATTAACTCGAAAGGCATCTGAATGTTTGCTGGAATATTACAAACTGTACCTTTAATTACACTCAAGATGAATTGTCATTGAAGCACATGAACAAGTTTTACACCATTTTGTGTTTGAATTGCTATCAAAGGGATGAGCAGTTCTGCCAACTTTCTGACCATCTGCAGTACGAATAAGTTGAAACCGTAGATCCCTTAATCCGTGCGTTTTTGTTTGTACCCGCATTCGTAAAGCATAATTAATTTGGCTAAAATATATTTATTCTGCGGCATTAACTGCCATGTACTTCCAGCCCCTTGGTGAGCAAATACAAGACAGGGATTGCGAATAAAACTCGAAGGATGATCAGACAACAAACAAGTGTAGCCCTGAGCTTGTGCTTGCGCTTAAAAAAGTAATAAAGCTTTGCTCATTTCCCCATTAACCATCTGCTACTCACCACTGCCACGGCCGCCGCCACTTGTTCCTTGCGTAATATCATAATAAGTTTTCCACTTACAGATCATTCCGGATTTAAAAATGCAATCCGGGTTTTTGCCCATGCCCAGCGCTAATAAATTATGCACACATATGCTGATAGTGCACCCTTATTGATGCCACTACACGCTAAGCTCACTGCCCTACAAGAGGAATTGATTCCTGATCAGTTTGCACAGACAGGCACCGACTTTATGTACGGTTCGAGTCTGAATTCGACTTCTTTGAGCTAGCAGTAGACCCACGTGTGCCTGCATCGCATTCATATATTGAATTGATCAGTGGATTATTTTGCTGCACTGGGGTGCATCGAATCACTGGATTGGGATTGAGATTGTAGTTGAAGTTGCAGTTGGAGTTACACTTGGAGAGGTACATATACCGAGCAAATGGTTCTTTTATCGCAACAGTTCAAATGTGTGCTGAATGAGTGCGCGCCTATTGTGTTTTAAAAGCTTTTCCCCGTCGACTCTCCTCATAGCTTGGAGTGCAACAGGAATAAATGTACCGGAAAATCAAAAGTCGCAATTATTCTAATGGATTAAAAAAAATCAATTCAAAACGCGTGTACACCAATGACTATGATATGAATTCCAGTCAAGTGCATTCATTCATTCGGTGTGGTACCACACATGTGTGTATACAAATATCGCAGCAATTGAATTAATTGAATTTTATTTCAATTAAAATTGTTTGAATTGCAAGGACAATAGAACAGGATAACATATTAGTTTAGCTCTGACTTGGTGTTATAATGAATGTGCATAATGCTGGAACATAGTGTAACAATCATGTAATGGAATATAGAACGTCCGATGTGTGGGGGTGATTTATCTACGTAATAACATCTATAGGTGTATTCGCGGCTGCGGCTTCTCTGCGGCAATTTTCTAGTCATAAAGTCGTGCATGATTATGATGGATAGTTGGTTGCCTACTTGCGAGGCGATGCGAGATAAGTCGATGGCGATAGCGCACGCTTGCATCGTGCGAACGCCTGAACATCCTATCACTTTTATCACGTCGTGCATGCATATTATGCTCTGCTACTGCACGATTGTATCAATTTCCTTGCACTCGCCATGTATCAGCAATCAATCTTTATAATGTGTATCTGTTGAGGGTAGAAATAATTAATTATACACAGCTTATGAGTGTGCAAACAAATTTATAAAAAATGAGACAAGCTTTAGATAAATCTGCGTGGTTGATTGATTTATTGGCACACTTAGTATTATCAGTGAAAGAGATTCCATGTTATGTTAGGTTGCAAAATGTTACAGAGAAACAATCTCGCTCTGATGCGTTCGCATTGTATTGGGATCGTCAGCATCATCGTCATTGGCATCGCCATCGCCATCGTCATGATCCCATAATGAGCAACCGTCTGCACACATGCGCCTCGAACGTCGACGGCGAAGCATTAAACACGATACTTGCATTAATTAATCTGATAATGGCGAAACAAGCGCGCATCGCACGGCGCGGCACGAACTGACGGCGGCAGATGAGAGAATACGTGGGCTGAAATGGGGCACAACACTGCCGCTGCGCTGCCGTCACCGTCACTGCACTGCTCTGTCGAGAGACATCTTCAATCACGGTGCCATAATTAATAGCTGCCATATTGCTGCTCATTCCCGACCATCTGCCACTGATATAAAGCCCATTTAAAATTCATAACGCTTCCTTATTCTGCAGACGCAGACGCGTTGTTGTTTGATATCAGCAAGACCAAGAATGACGTTTTGTTTGCGCTTTGATCACTTATTTTAATTAAAACTCACACCGAATTACAAATTAGTATGCATTTATATTTGCGATCTGTAATGACTTTCTGACGTCCTGGGTATAGGGTGGTGCGGTCGGTGTCTTGGTGCGTTAATTATTAATTAATAAAAATAATTAAACGTCCCGTCAGTCTTTTGATGATAAATACCCGAAAAGTGTTATCAGTTGATGTCTATCTAGAGTCGAGGATCCAGACAATTTGTTTTGACATGTCAAGAGCGCCCTACAAGGGCTGTGTTTGAAGGGCACAATTCATTATCTTAAGGTTTTGGGAACGCCATGTATATTTCTGCAGAGATTTTAATAGGCAATCGTTGCAAAGCCGTGGTAAACAATCGTCGTCCGATGCACGTTGTAGATATTCAATTAACTCGAACAAAAGAACCAACTGGCTGGATCCTTTATTCTTCCATGAAGAGTCTTTGGTGCCTTTTGCAGTTGTGCCAACAATGGGCCTGTTTGGACACAACAACCCTAACCCTAGCCTCATTTCTCTATGAATAACTGACTCGGAGAAATTAGCAATTACCTAATATTAATTAATTATGAGTAGAAAAAACTAAGTAACTAATGAAAATTAATTGCGCGACTTGGTATTCGTATTCGTTAATTAAAAGGTATTTTTTGCTTAGGGCGATTTGTGAAAATATGAAAATAAATTGCGCTGGAATTTCTGCTCGTAACTTGCACAAAAAGAACCAGCAGAATGGATGCCTCCCTGAGCAGCATGTAAATCTCCCCGAAAGTTGTAGCCGCTGGGATTCATTAATTTTAATTACCCGTCCAGTGGCGAGTACGCAGATACGGCCCTGCATCTATTGTTTAATAGTTGCCCCGCTTGTATTTATTAATATAAATAATCCACACATTATGGCACACTTTGTCACGGGTGACGGCATGACTTGGTGGCGGCGGCGGTGGCTGTTCGGCGATGACTAACAGGTCGAGCGTGTAATTAAATTAACGCGCACCAGCAGTCAACCGAGCGATGTGATGTTGACGCCAACATGCACCACCATCAGGATTCATCTCATCCCTGGAAGGTGCCACCTGATTACTACGCATTTTTGATGCTGACAAATGTCCCTTTTAATGAAATAATTAATTAATTACTTGACACTCACTCACCTGCTTGGCTGAATAACGAAGTAATAGCTGAACCTAACTGTTCGTTTCACGTCCTTGTCCTAGGATAACAGAAAGAATCAAAGCACGGACAAATTTATTGAGTAACAAGTGATGGATTGTCGATTGTGTCGACAACATTATGCTGTGACTGATCGCTCCATTCGCCTGCCGAGACATATTACGCCGAAAATAAACCATAAATCTTTAATCCGTTTGCGCAGCAAGACTTGCTGTCTGCCTGTCTCCCTGCCGCTGTCGTCCTGCCAAGGATTAAACTTTCCTCATCGCAAGCGCTAACGAGTGATCGTAGTGAGTTTTCGTGTATTTTTACCCCAAAAATAAATTGCGCGCGGTGCTGGTCTTAGCGCAGAAGCAGAAAAAGTTAATGCAACACATCACATCCGACATTTATTTGTGCATTTTTTGTCATTTTACTGTCGATGCCAACCAACGTGAACGAACCTACGCTGAGTTTTGAGCTTCAACGTAAACCACTTAAAAGTTTCGCTGGACGGAATTAGTCGATGAGTGCACTTCTCTTCTCTATCCTGTTTTCTTTTTGCTTCTTGCTTGGTTTTCTCGCCATGAGAGGGTGTCATACTCGTACCCTGTAGGAGAAAACTTTGCATGCAGAAAATTTATTAAATATACAGGTAAATGTATAAAAATGCCAAAAATGTATTATAAATTACTCACTTTTAAAACTTTTTCACACTTTGCACAGGGTTTTTTTGAAACTTTTTTCTTACCTTTCAGTTATTTACTTAATTAATCAAAAGTTTTACTGGAAAAGTCATGTGGGTTGCCTATATGTAAGAAATTCCAAGGAAAAAAATAACTAATTAATGAATGAAATGTTAAATGTTTAAATTAAAATGTTGTCTTAACTTCTCTTGAATCTTACGCAAATAATCTCCTGGTATTGTTGAGTTATTCATTGAAGACGCAAGCGCTAGTGCATGCGCAATAAAGTTAAAAATTAATATGCCTTGCCCGCGCTTTCGCTTGCTTTTAGCGAAACTAATTTGCGTCCGAGCAAAGCAGACAGCAATACCGCAAAGAACAAGTTGAAAGTAATCTCGGCTTCGCTATTAGAACTGCGCTACAACTACTCGTACTTTTGCTTCAACGAACGGACGGACGTCTTCGGAAGACGCGAGCTAATGGCGAATATTGAAAAGGGAATAGTCTTCGCGAGATTAAAATTCCAACTTTCCAGAAGCAAGGCCAGGCCAAGCCAGTGGTAGTGCTAACGAACGAAACTATACTTCCAACCATGTCTTCGTTGTCTTATTGCGCTTCACATCGACTCTTCACGTTTGTTTATGTCTAGACCACTAGAATAAATAATTATAAGAAGATATCAAAGAGTTGAACCTTATCCCTCATCTCCGTTTTCGTCTTCTTATTGTTCTGCCTCTGACCAGATGAGGAGTATAAACAATTCAATTGCTTTGCTCTGTGTTATTATTTTCTCATGAAACAAAGACATATCTTGGACAAAAACTAAGAAGTTTCTAGAAAGACGCTTTTTCGTGCAATTTTCCCAAGACATAGTTGCGTGAGAGTTGAATTTTTTAAGGATTTTTCACGAGAAAAGTGCTCTGAATGCCATAAATATTTCGGGTGTAGGAATATGGGCTTTACGTCAAGTTTATACACTTTGGGGAGTATTCACCTGAGCAAAACAAACGCGCGCTCGCCTGCGTGAGTCTTTGGAGGCGGCAGCAAAGCCAGCCAGCAAGGCAAGTTCGCTTCGTTTTATTGATCTACTCGTCCCAACCGCTGTTGCATCTGTTTATATACAAAGTGTTCCTGCAGTTTCTGGTAATTTTGGAGGTAGTATAAACACCGTTATCGTATGAATGAACTGCATAAAAAGTTGCATACTCAGTGAGCTTGTCAACTTCAAGAAAGTCACCTGTCGCAAATCCGAATAAAGAAGTCGCCAAAATGATATTTTTTAAAGATAATTCTAGAAGAAATGCTTTAAGGTGCAAAAAATATGAAATAAAATAAAATCACAGGCAAGAAAACAAGCAAGCTATACTTAAATCCTCGTTAAGCACTCAACACCAAGAAATTATGCGCAAAACAAATAAAATTTGAAGCTGAAGGTTCTTGGCTTGTTAGAGGAATAAATGAAGGAACGAACAAAGTTGTAGTTAGAGTCAAGCTGTCGCTGGAATCGATGATTAGCTTCAACATTGTCTGCGCGAATGGACATCGCATGCAAGCGAGCAGCAAGTGTCTGCGGACGTGCCTTGCGCGGAGTGTAAATACCAGGCGAAATGACGCGTCTGGACGTCTTGGTCTGGGTCGTGAACGTTCTGCTTGAATGGACGACAGACAGCGCGGAATAAGATGATGATAATGATTACGGTCATGCGATGTGCTGAACGTGTGTGCGCGCATTTAGCGAAGCTGTGATAATGCGCCTCCAGCACTCATGGCGCCGCGGCCGGATGGTCACAGCATGCAAGTTGTTCTTTTTGCAAGCTGTCAACATTGTCAGTCTTGTCAGCCCATCACCTGTAACAGTTTCATTCCTGCTGTGTTATTATTACAGCTCAAAATGGGTGCTTTCTTGGAATGTCTTGAGCTCAAAATCGACCAGGAAAGGGGTTATTTCACAAGTGTGTGGATGCGCCACTGTCGGCGTCACCGCCATCACGAACACGCTACTTCTGGTTTAATTAAATCCCTGCGAGTCGCTACTTGAATGATTAATTAGGCGTGCGCGCGACCGAAACTTATGAAATTAAAATTAGAGAATTGAGTGCTGGCAGCTCGCTGTTCGCTGTTCCCTGTTCAGTGTTCGTTGCTCCAGTTTGTTCAAAACTAATTTGCATTCAATTTCAATCAAATTACCGAACAGAAACAAGACCAGGAACGAAACTATGGCAGAGACACTACCTTTATTAACGCAAGCGCACAATAAACATTTTTAATTGCCGAACGAAACAATCTGTCTAAATGTAGAATACCTAAAGCCACTTTTTAGTGGCGCCGCTGGTGCTCTTGCCGGCAGAAGCCCACCTGATGCCCGTCCTCGTCCCGTGTTATTAAATCCGCGCGAAATTATTTACCATCTCGTTTAATCCGAGAATTACCCAACTTTAACGACCTCATTTACTACCACAACGGTGCAAAATCCCACAACGCTTGGCTGCTTTGCTCTACTAGTTGCATAAAAGTGGATAAACTATATCCAACTTTGAGTGGGCACACAAAGCACCAGCACCGTACAGTTGAAATGGCAAAGCAATGCTATGGTATGACCGGTAGGTGATGTATTATGCACGGATCAATTAATGTTTAAGCAGATTGGTTCGCTGGCTGGCTTTTTGCTACCTCGCTCGCTGTCACAAGTCACAGCTTGACATACTGACAATTCCATTAGGAAAAGTACATTGCTTGCTAATTCTCCAGCACAAAGCGCAGAGAAGAGAGAGAATTTATATAAATAATTCAAACATGAAGAAAGCGACCCCGAGTCAGGTAATGAATGATATCAATCATGCACGTCTATCAAGCATGAAAATTAATTCCTTATTAATTACTAAAATAATCTAGCTGAAAGGTAGGCAACCAAATAATCAGGAAATGGAACTGTTGATCTAACAATAAGATATCATTGTATGAACGTACCTTTGAACATTCTTTTCTTGAAGTGAACCTGCCTTCATATTGAGTTGTTGCTTGAGTTTCTTTAGAAATGCAATGACATTGTGTTGTGCTTTATTATTATGAATATTTATCTGATAATGACTATTGATGAAAACAGGCGAGTCTCAACTTTTAGCTAAATATTACTGACTGATGATTCGTATTGTAAGCGGTACCTGAACGTGATAAGAGGCTTACGTCTCTCCAACATTGGATTTCTCTCCTTTTGTAGCACGAGAATAAGCACCAGCCATCATCACGTATAATATGTTGCCTATAACTATATTTTCCGAACAAGTCTCAATGCACCAGCATTTGGTGAAATCCTCCTTCACCGACGATCCTCGTTGCCACTGTTATTCCAATCCTATCAAAACATATTTTCATGTTTTCAAGTTCTCCTCGATCCTTGCACCTTTCACATGATATTATTCTCACTGCTACCAATAATAGTCCACTGACGTCGGTATGCAATGGCATTGTTATATTTATTCAGTGTGCTTGCTCGTAGTTATTTCAAGTGTACATCTGCGAATATCAAGTATTTTGCAACACTCTATAAGCATACTAGCAGTTCGGTCTCGCATTGCAACGCATGTTCTGTGTGCTTAAAGGATTAAACCTTCAATAAACCTTTGGAACGTATGAATTTTGAAAAGGGTTTAGTTGTACAAACAACACAATTGAACAAAATGCACTAAAAACCTAGCCAAATTTCATTCTTTGTGTGAATTTCCTGTCATCTTCTTGTCAGTTCAGTTTCTTAATCTTAAGACTGTTGTAAAGTTAGTTTAATTGTTTAAGGATGTAAATTAATTTCCGTTGATATTTATAGCTGAGAGCTACATTACAAAGACAAGCAGAAGATTACAAGACTTGTAATAAATCTCTGGCGGTTGTGCGTTGAGAAGCAGTGAGAGTCTTCCAACAAGTTACCTGAATATGGTACCTGCGTGCTTCTGAGTGCGGTACGCACGACATCGTTATTGTTCTTTATCGAAGAGGCATTTTCGCGGAATAACAATTTGACGTTCGTCGTATATTCAATTACAAGTCTAACAAGTCTTCTGTTCTTCAGAATTCCATGTTTTCTCGATGGAATATCAAACCAATGGCTGTCTTGCCTGCCTTGCAACAAGTTTATTGATGGGCCTCATCATGTCGACGACTGGGAAGAACACGCCGAACCTCGCGGAGGAAATTTGATTGCGTTGTGTAGCCATACATCATTTACTCTTATCTCTCCCCTGCATTTGCACGTGTAATATCATTCAGCGCCCAAGCAAGGCGCATGCAATTTTCACCATAATAAACACCCCTCAGCCATGTTCCTCTAAGATACCACTGAAGGTGAACGCATAAGAATATTTCCGATCTATGGAGATCCCAGCCATTGTTCAGGTTCAGTATAAGTGATGCAATTTGATTGACTCTGAGGGATGTTCAGGGGTGGCAGCTTTAACAACTTACAAGACTTGTGATGGAATTCTTTGATTAAATTTTTCATTCATTTTTATATGAACCTGAAGGCATTGAATATAATTCTTCAATATTTTTATATGATTTTATTTGATAAATCAATCAATTAATCAATTTGTTGATTGAGTGTGATTGAATCAGACAAATATGCGCATGAAGAATGACGTCCCTGATCGATAAATTCGTTAAGTGTGGTAATTGGTAACCTTTGGGGGCTTCTCGTGCTTCCCTGTATCACATAAACACCGAGACAATCAGATCAAACCAGCATGGGTCCTCCTGCTGCTGATTCGGAATCCTATGCGCGGTGTAACCTGGGGGGCATCCACCTTCATCCAGCTCCTGCTGCTGCGCGTGCTGTGCATCCTCCTGCAGGGTATTTGTGAGTCATCCGTTTTTACATACGCGTAGTTAGCAGCTACATACTGTACCTACTAGAATGCTACCCCAGCGTCTAATACCTTAAGCCACCCCAGTAGCGATTGAAACCACGCAGAGATCAGCTCATAGCCGCACTTTGTGATGCATCGCTTGCGCTGGCTCTGCAGCTTCAATTGGGATTCGGATTCAGATTGGGATTAAAAAACATCTATACGTGGCAGCTGCGCCTTTGCTTGCTCTTGCGCTTGCGCTTTTCGAGTAATAAAAGTCACCGGAACGAAATTAACTTTCACCTCATGTATTAAAAAATCATTTCGTTTGCAAATCCTTATTAATCCCTGAACAGTCTCTAAACCCCAGTCGGTTAGAGATTTACTGGCAAATTCGTTTTATTTTATTCAGTTTAAAACATCAAATAACTGATTTGTTATTTTATTTCCTGTGAAAATACCCAAGTCAAACGATCATGAAGTATCTACCTACAAGAAACATTCATTTTTCAGAACAGAAATCTCAGAAAGAAACAAGAAACTCTTTGTATTCACTTGCAATCATGTTAAAGTAATGTAAGTAGCTTGTTGCTATCTTTAAACCTTAAGTGCGGGACCAAGAAGTTGCTGAAGAAGAAGTTGGTGAACGTGCACAGCCCATAAGAAACTAAATCCGTCGCATCAATCCCGCCAGCGTCACTCGTTTATCTCGCGCCGCGACAGGATAATTAATAAAGGCGCAGATAGTGTCAGTCAATTAGTTGCGCACTCGAAACAACACACTACCAACTCACACGCAAGCACAAGTGCAGGCGCACGATTCGCAACAACTTATTGTTCCACGCCTGATAAGAATTGTCACCATTGCCTGCGTGCACTTTCTGGATGCATTTGGGGGCGGCATACATGCAATTATCACATTTCGTGCTCGCTGAAGCGGCAGCAGCCTTTTATGAGGGATAATCCTGCGGTCGCCTTGCACAATCGCGCGGATTAGCGAAAGCTGACTCCGCACTCCGCAGCATTACCGAAAACTGGCGTTTATTGTTGCAGGCGAGAGAAAGGGAAGCCGTCTTAATTGTTTATTTCCATGTTTCGGTCGCATGTCGTCCTGGAATTATGCGCATTTCCTTTGCGTCTCTCGTTCTCTCGCCTGCCAAGTGCAAGCCAGCAGAAAACTCCAGCAGGGAGTCAGCCAAGTGTGAAATGCGTTTAATTTTCTTCTGATTATAGATTAGATAAAGCAAAAGAATAATACAGAGTGATACAGTCTTGATAAAACTGAGGAAGATTATGGTTGGTTGTCATACTGTAGGCAACCAAACAACAACCCGTGTAATAAAAATATAAACGTTTATTTAATATCCTGAGGGAAGTTCAATATTTTTTCATCTTTATCACATTTGCAGGATAATAACATATGTATGTATGCAGGGCTTGATAGCAAATTGCGAAGCTTTGTACTGTTATTGCGCACGATATTCACGCAATATCGCTGCCGTGAGTGCTGAACTAATGCAGGAATAACGCGCCCAAGCGTGCAATACGCTAATAAAATATTTTTAATGTGGAATTATTATGTTTTATCCGCGTGTGTAACTATATAAATATAAATCGCGCATGAGTTGTGTGCACGCGGCTCTGGCTCATTTGTATGGACGTGATAATAAATTTGATCCAGACTATGGCACTCTACGATGCAAGAAGTAGGTACTCCTCACATGCATCTGCTATTAATATTTTAATCTCTTTTTATGCAGATTTATGTATATCAGTATTTTTACTACTTTATCTAGTTTTTTTTATTAATTACTATTCATAATTACTAATAGATAAATTAATTAATATTCAATAAATTATCTTATAAATAATTTAAACAAAATATTGGCTTTAAATATTTCTCGATAAGCAAAAATGTGTAGAAATTATTTCATTATTGCATGTTTGAATAAGAGCGAGCGTAACATGCAAGCGTATTTTTTCCTTTATCAAATAAAACATGAAACATTAGGGAAATTGTATAAAGTTTATTAGAATTTAGCGTTTTTATAATCTGCACGAGTTATAGATACTTTCCTACATAATTTTGTACTTATTTTATTACGTGAACAATTTAATTACAAACATTGTTGTGCAATATTTTGAATTTAATTAACGCTATTCAATTATTTTTTAATTAGGTTTTTGTACCGGAATTACTAATTAACATTTAATTAGCATTTGCATGCTCTTGTACCTGTTGTATTTTTTTGCATTCTTGTTATCTCGACTGCATGTTGACTTTATGTTGATTTCTTGGTTTTTTGTTTGTTTTGGAACGTTTTCTTGACAATTTCCTAACGCTTCCAGGTATTTTCCATTGTTGTGACGCGCCGGCAATCGGTGATTAATGATTAATGATCGCAGGGGATGATAACCTGATAGCAGGTGCTGAGAGCGAGCCCCTGCCTGGCGAAACAAATTTTTTATTAGTTTGCCCCCGGGTGCCTCTGTCATTGTTAGTTTTCTTGAGATTCAAAGAACAAACAACGATCACAATTTATGATAAAACACTCACCTTTGTCTTACCTTGAATTATTGACTGTGTAGTTCATTACAATGATGATGATGATAGCCATTTCTTCAAGAAAGACGCCGCTGGACGTCGACACTTTAAAGAATTATAGGTTTTGGGTGTGGCGTCATAAAATATCCTCAAAAATAAATAAACTTTCATTTTAAATGCCAATTTTCATAAATATTTCATTGCACTTTATTGCAGAACATTATTTATTAATAAATATGTACCATAATAATTAATACGCGATGGCAAATTCTAGCAGGAATTTATGATATGTTTCCCGTATAGTTGCCGGTATAGGGAATAATTAAAAGTTTATATTGAATAATTGAATAGGCGAGACGAGGGTCGGCTTCGCAGTTCAACTGATATCGCATATTTCGCCGTACATTCCATTCGTCCTGCGCAAGCACAGGTGCAATTCGAGACTGAAAAGCAAACCAGCGAGGTGGGCACTTGAAGCAACCACCGAGCATAAAGTGCTCCTGTGTTCAGACACATAGTTATTATATGTTTTCGTAATTATTTCAGCAATGCAGGCAAAGCCATGGCAGGGAGAATATTCCGTACAAATTTGCGGCACAGCGTGGCGGCGGCGCTACAATCGATCCGAACATTGTTCGTATTTCACCGCGTTCTCCATGGAAAATATACTCGCATTCGTAAAACTACAGTAATATTGCTACAATGCCAATAATACCACATAGTTTGCCAACTTTCCAATAGGCGCTCGTCGAGAAATTATAAACCATTCCAATGAGGGTAGAATTCAAACCTTAAATTCTAACTTGAACAGCACTTGACGTGTTTTCCTTGTCAATAATATTTTTAATCGTTTTAATTAGCTCACGTCCGCGTAATAAAATCCTCGCGGAATGTCATTACGTACTGCTCGTTGCATAGAATTTCCATTCCTAATCAAGATCGTTAACGAGCACTTAAAATGCACGTGCAAATGTCGGCAGTGTTTGCAATGACACGTCGAGATTTTCTTTCAATTTTCCACTCGCCAGCCAGAGTTGGTTCGTGCGTCTACGCCGATAAGTGGAGTGCAGATTTGCATAATTTCACTGTGTATACGAAGGCATATCGTACTCGCGCGATACGCCTGCTGCTCTATCGGGAGTCGAGCAAATGTTCTGAAAAGTGGAATATTACAGCTTAACCGTGCCTGAAATGCAAAAAAAATGCATACGCTTCACGTCGACAAATGTTGAACTTGCAAATAGAACATTTTGTCGGCTGTTTACTCTTTTCTACGCGCAGCAGAAAGAAACCTGTAATGAAATTTGAAGAAAATAAAAAAGATGAAATTTTCAAGCACACGTTGATTTAATTCTGTAAAAATGTTTCTCCTGAAATATTTTATGTATGCACTTCTCAGACATAAATTACACGTGCTGGCTGCGCTGTAATCCGCCGGAGGAGGAATACTTTTAGGTAATGAAACCGCCGAATGAATGCGCACAAAAATATGCAGATCGCATGACCCGTGACTGAATAAATTCCCAGGCACGCGTAGCTACGGTGAAAAATGCGAGCCGCTCGGTATTCGCGCATCTTTATCCTGTGGGATGATATCAGGTGCAAGCTAAAAATGTTAGGTTATAATACGCTTTTGTTGCTTGGATGCTATTACGCTTCAGGTGATATCCAATCAAAGGATGAGGTTGCAGATTCATTACAGTTTCCTATAAAGGTTTTTCCTTAAGAAGTTAAATTGCCAATTAAACTCATTATCAAACTCAATCATTAAGCAATTTATTCATTATCTAAATATTCAATATTTAACAAGCTGCCAATGATTGACTTCCACTTCCTTTTTCTTCTTTTTAGGGCTTATTAGAAAAGTTTGTAGATTATCGACCAAAGCCAGGTAATAATTAGCCAATGGCGTGCCACACGGGATACTTGATTGCTTTAATGAAGAAGAAAAACCTACTAGGGAACCGATAGATCGATAAGAAAAAGCTGATTATCTCCATGCCTAACCTCTGACCCATTATTGCTGGTTGTTTCTCAAGAGTTCAATAATTCAATAATTTCTTGAATCCTACTTAAGTCAAATGAAAGCCAATTAACTATAATTGGTATAACTCTGTGTCTTCATGTCTTGGGAAGCAAACAATGTGAGTGGGAGATTTCTGTGCTTTGATCAAGTGAAGCGGTCGTGGTCGTTTGTTTAATTGAGCAACGAGTTAGGCAAAACGTTCTGGTCAGGTGGCTCAGAAGTGAAGTAAACTTTTGCTCTCGATTGCTGCCCAGACAGACGCTGCCTCCGATCAGATGATTTCCCGCGGGTGCGATAAACCGATCGCCTTCGATGTACTTCCCAATGCCTAACATGATAGTCGTTAACTTCTGATGTACGCGTGCGGCGTTTTTTATTGGCATGTAAGTACGTAGCTTGCAAATTTGCAGGCTTGGAAATTTTTCAATTGACAAAAGTGCTGATGCTGATGCATCTGCGCGGTGACAATGCGCTCGCAAATTTTATTTGCTGCATGGCTGCACAATGCGATCGAACAACATAAGCGATGCATGTGCTTGTTAGATAAGCAGTTTCGCATTTTCGAGGACGACGACGACGGCGGCAAACTTTGCATGGCTCAAAGCCCGAGACCGGAGATGCTCTAGCATTGTATGTGGTGTGCAAGCAGCAACAGTCGAATAAAGTAGAGTAAGTAAAGCAAGGCAAAGGAAAGTTTTGCCTTGCGCCCTTCGAGAAAAGATATACGGGACAATGCGATGTCTGCGCCGCTTTTATTTGTGGCTCTCACTATTAGCATATTAAAACTCCAGGATTTGCGTTTCGATTTTAGATACGCATATACCAAGCGTTTTTCCAAAGGTTTCTTCAGTTTGACTGACTTTTAAACTACAAATGGCTGAGACACCTTGTACTTGATTCAAAACCGCGCCAACCTATACAAACCTGACACATCAAAGACCAAAGAGCGGTCGACGCGACTCGTCCTCGTACTATAAACCACTTCCACTTCCAGGCTTGTCTTTCTTACCCATTTCGCTTTCATTTCATTTCTTTTCATTCGTATATATTATCCCACAACCTCACAATACTTGCAAGAGCACTGCTCATATGCAATAAACTAAACAGCTTTAACAAGAACAAGCGTACGCAGTGCAGTGATGCTTCTTCGTGGAGTCATACAGTCAACAATTTCTTATTACACATTCGTCTTGATTTCGACTTAGAGGTGTGGTTACTTTATGAGTTTTTACATTTAAACTTTGTGATGTTTTCGTCCTTAAACTTTTTACTTAAGACGTAAGACGAAAAAATAAGAAAAGAGTGCAAGTCTAGTGTGAAAAGATCGATACCATCATGACTAGACTTTGTGAGACTGACATGGCTACTTCTGTAATAGATAGCAACCCTTATCCAAGGTTTTGACGTCTCAGACGGTGTTAAAAGCCTTTGATTCCTTCACACTTGCCGTGGGCAATGATTTGCAAGAAAGAAGTGCTCTTGTATATGTATTTATTTCCCGCATCAAACCATGCAAATGAACTTGAAATTGAATCAACTTTTTGCCTGTTCTTTTCTATTGATTTGGTCAGACTGTGAATACACAAAGAACTGAACAAAATACAGTCAAAAGACAGGTGAACAATTTATGTGCGTGGGTCATCGCTCTCTTTCTTTCGAAGATTTATGTCTTTTGCGTTTTCGGCAGCGTTACATGGCGTCTTATCACTTTGGATTGAATGAACAAATCATTGTTTTAATGCATGTACGCAGCCAACAATACACCCGTGTGACGTGTGAACTGGACAAAAGATAATAATGACATCTTTGGATGAAACATGCACGTTTCCGAGCTCCGCGAACCTGGAATGTTCATTTATTCTTGGCAATGATTGATTTATGAACCTTTTAGTTCGGCTACAAGGTGGACGGACAGCAACCCTTTCGAAGATTCAATTGCGAATTTCACATTTCGACTCACGTTGGGAATGATAAATGATTACTGACTGCGCTTTTTTGCTTTGTTTACGCTGTGCCTGCCCGACTAGGAAGAGGCTATGAATATTCATCGTTGGCGTAGAAAAATTCCAAAATGAAATTGATGGTCTCGGCTCGTTGATTGAAAAACACAACAAGCGCCATGTGGAAGCGTATCATTTACGCATTATTGCCATGGCCCTGTTTGCGTTCACAGTTTTTTGTTGTTATTTTGTTAGTTTTCAATATGCGTTGGTCAATTATCGATAAAATCACATAGATTCATTGGCAGATTGTGCCAAATTGATTGGAATTAAAATTGATTTAAAACTTTATCACAAAAACGTTAAAAATTAAATTAAAACCAACAACAAGTACCTGCATACCTACAAGTAACTTAAGACCAATGATCAACAAGTCTAAGACCATAAACTAATAGTATTTTTGACTTTGTATGAATAATTTATGACCCAATTTGTGTAATCAATACTCACCTGAATACTAAAGAGAGAATTACAATATTAATGATTTCTTTAAATACAAGCCAAGAAAGGTATGGATCTAAGAAGGTGGATCTTTTAAAGTATTTATTACGCTCATTATATAACGCATGGCGTCGTTTATTCGAATGATTTATGAAATAAGAGAATCGCCTCGAAGGATCCTCGAAGGATAATTTACGGCCGATAAGTAATAGAAGCGAAGAGATGGCTAGCGCATCGCACTTGCATACCTTTTTATGGTTATACTAATTAATAAGTACATGCAATCGTCCGAGTTCATTAAGCATCAACTAATTAATTACGTATCATAATCGATTCCAACGCGGGACCACCCTACTCGATGCTCATTTACTCGATGGACTGACTCTGCTTTTGCTCATTTGCCAGCGAGCGTCGCAGTCGAGTTGGACTTCAACGCGTCATTAATTGTTCTTCACGGTCGCTGTACGGTCGGTGCATTCATGTTGGGTTCACATGCATTGCTCATCTTATAAATTATAGACCTGCAGAGATATTCGCCTGGCAATGAGATTTATTCCGCGTTATAATAATTAATGTCCTGGGAACACCTATTTCCTTAAAGCTCGTACAAGCAAATAAATTATTATAGAACAAAACATGAGACAAAGTGCTTTATTAATACACAATGTTCTTTCAGTCTAAGGCTCTTGTTTCTGGTTTCTTATTTTCTTGTTCCTTGTTGCTTGTTGAATGACAAACGAGCATCTTTTGTGTGCTTGTTTTTGTTGTACCTTTAAGAAAGCAAAGTTCTCAAAGAATTTTAAATTTTTCAGTGATGCAATGCATTGAACACGTACTCAAGCATTCTA